>CM070507.1:32521316-32758530 GCA_036346375.1 Guadua angustifolia
TAAAACAAGTCACACCATTAAAGAACTACTGCACCACCGACTATCTCGCGGTCATACATCCACCTTCGGTCCATCTACGATTAATTATATCAAACTACATTTCAAGTATATGAACAAAGCGATATCAAAATAATTTATTCTTTACAGTAGTCATGCATTGCTAATTAATTAAAGCGATAAACACATTATAAGCACATAATCTGCAAATAACAATATAATTGTAAATGATTAGTTTTACAAATACATCTAGCAATTTTGCCTATATATTGAAATACATCAAACCTTTTTCACTATTCAAATATCCATCTACCATTTTTTAATTATTTAGAAGATTTCTTCATTTCATTTTGTTATGTAGCTAGCTATTAAATTAAATTAATCTACAAACAAACAAGCATATAATTGAATATAAAGATATATTTCTAAATAATTATTTATGTTCCAACTTTCATTATTGCAAAATCCATCTACCATTTCCCATTATTTAAATATTCAACTAGCAATTCTCACTATTTATAATTGATCATCTAGCAATCTTTACTATTAAAAATCCATATAACAAATTTTCATTAATTAAATTAATTACAATTATGCATAATTGTCCATCTAGCAATTTTTATTACTTATACATCCACTACATCACTAAAATGGATATGAATTTCTGCAAATAACAATATATAATTGTAAATGATTAGTTTTACAAATACATCTAGCAATTTTGCCTATATAATACATCAAACCTTTTTCACTATTTAAATATCCATCTAGCATTTTTTAATTATTTAGAAGATTTCTTCATTTCATTTTGTTATGTAGCGCTAGCTATTAAATTAAATTAATCTACAACAAACAAGCATATAATTGAATATAAGGATATATTTCTAAATAATTATTTATGTTCCAACTTTCATTATTGCAAAATCCATCTACCATTTCCCATTATTTAAATATTCAACTAGCAATTCTCACTATTTATAATTGATCATCTAGCAATCTTTATTTGAGCATTAACGATATAAACTCGCTCATTAATTGCACAATCACCAATATCAACATTCATAGCACTCCGTGAAAGCAAAAATTTCATTTAATAAATATAACATACATCAAATCATAACCTCGATAAATTTTAATACAATTTTTTCAACAGAACTCGCCAAGATAATACAGCTCCTCTGAGTTCTCGCTCGGATCGGAGAAGATGTCGATTCGATGAAAAATATGAACAAAATCTTGACACAAAATTGGCGGCACCTCTCCGGAAAAATACACGAGCAAAGAGCTCCTCTCTTACGCTTTCGCAGAAATGCGTCTTACGGTGAAGATTGCTATATAAATAGCTTATCCTGCGCGGCTCTGCCAAGAACTGGCAGTGATAAGGTCATATAACGCGGGAAAATAGCTTATCACCGGCTCGCGTCTTGGCGATGTGAAAGGTCATACCAAGGAAAATTGCGTTGCGCGGGAAAATGACATATCCTTTGCTGTTGAATATGAACGGCAAGATAAATTAAATATCGCTGCCGGCTGTAAATTAAACGGCGTAAGATATATCACTACGGTTATAGGTATTAACGGCGGTGATGTCGATTATCACCGCCGCTGTTTAATGCAAACCGCGGTGATATAAACGTTCAACTCTGCACGCCACCGATAGCAGTCATGCGCTTGTTCGTTCTCTGCCGCGCCAACCGTTGCGCTTCACATTCTCTGCTAGCCGTTGCCCTTCCCATTCTGCATCTCTATAATGCCGGTATTATTGTATCCAATCCTCTTTGTCACAATCCACACAATCCACTCTTGTTGCGGCCCCACACAATCCACTTTTGTTGCTGAAATGGCACCCCTAAGAAGCTGCACGTGTTGGTCGAGCCCCAGCGATCGTGCAGCATGTATGAGGAGGAGAAGGAGGAGGAGGTGGAGGCGGAGGAGGAGGAGGAAGAAGAGGCAAAGGAGGAGGAGGACGACGACAACATTTGCATTTACTTGGGCATGATGGCGGTGAGAGCTGCGCGGCGTTGGGGCAAGACCAACTCCGCCACCGAATCGGATTCGGATGAGAAGGAGGATTTGAGCACCGCAAGCACATCAGCGGCGGCAGCTCGGCGGCGAGGAGGAGGAGGAGGAGGAGGATGGCGAGCATTTATTTAGTTTTGGATATAGGGCTTCATACCATTAGACTATTATAATTAGGACTAAATATGTCTTGCCGACAAATTATGCTTTGTACATGTTATTTTAATTAATACATATCCCGCAAATTACAAATTTGCTTTCATATATTCTGCTTTTTAACTAATTATGCTTTCATATGTTACATGCGAGATAAATTACAATGTTTCTTATGTTCTCATTCGAACTAATAATGGGAAACGATAGATATCGTCGGTTCTATAGTAAAACCGGCAGGAAAATGGTCTTATCACTTGCCGGTTTTACTATAGAACCGACAATAATAAATCACTACCGGCTTACATATAAGCCGCAGAATGATATCTTCTTATCACCGCCGTTTTCTATTAAACCGGCAATGATATTACCTCCATTCCTCGCGAGAATTCTCACTATTCTTATCTTTGCCGATTGAAGTTTGAACGGCGGTGATAATATATCTGCGGTTTAATTTGGAACCGGCGGTGATAATATCACTGCCGGCTCTGACCTACCCGGCGAGCGATGGAAATCGCGGATGAGAAATGATCTGTAGTAGTAGTGGGAGTGGCTAGGCAATACCAATCATGTTGGGCGAAAGCGAGTAGAATTGCAGTTTGTGGATAGAGCCTATTTGCATTATGGCTAGCTTATAGTAGTTAATTTTTTTAAAAATAATTGTAAGAAAACTTAGCTTTAATTTTACATAATAAAATGGTTGGAAGAGTTATCTGTGCGATTAATTGTTAGTGGTAAAAAAGAGCGAAGCTTAATGGCTATGCTTGTTTGTAAATAAATCATGTTTTAATTGTTTTATATGGTTGTTTGCACAAATCATGTAAATTTTGTTAGTATTTTGTAAGCTTCGATGAGACGCGAAAGGAGCAACAAAGATAAGATTGCAAACCCAGCATAACACTTGACCATGAATGTCTGAATTACATACTATGTAGAGTTTGGTTAGATGCATATGTTTGCACGGTTATTTGTGCGATACAAATGGATCCATATCTTGAAACTTGAAGCGAGCTACAATTACGACACAAACACACCTGTTGGAAAGAAAAATACTTGATGCATGAAAATCAAGTCAGGCTTGCAATGAGGTTGTGTCCTACTCTCCCTTGTGGGTGAGGCCTTCTTGTAGTCTAAAATAATCTTTAGTGCAATAGGGTCGCCTGTGACCATCAGTGTCTTTCCCTTGTCTCCCTTGGGTCCTGAGTATTGTTTTTTCGACTAATGAGGACATCGGGCACAACTATGTAGTTCAACATATATTTCTACTAATGAATGCCTTGTCGTGCTTCTAATTGGTCAATCCAATGGGAAAAGTAGCAACGCTCTAAAGGCTACCATGCACTCATAAAATCATTGATACTTGAAGCAGAAACAAGCAAAATATTGATGATTCACATTCACTTACACCTGACATCTGGCACATGTTGTAAGCCCTGAATGGTGTCACTAGGATGTGCATATTAAATGATCCATGTCGGATTATCACAATTGCCTTTGTGGGTGTGAAAGCTCCGTGGTGCAGGAGTATCCTTATGCGAACTATCATGATATGTCCATACCACCTTCTTAAGAGGCCACCATTTTGCTTTGGAGCATCTCTCCAATGAGTCTGACATCCCCAAACCAGGTAGAGTGGCCTGCCATACCTCTCTTGTCATCTATCTCTCTTCTCCCTCTCATCCTCCTGTTCTCCAAACTAACTCGAACAGAGTCCTGCCTACAGTGTTGGACTATACCCTAGTTTTGTAGGCGATTAGAGTGTAGTGTTGAGGGAGTAAATTTTGGTGAATGAAAGTTCTCCCATGCCTGCTAGAAGGAATCTTTTGGAATAGGATAGCTCAGCGAGTTACCAATTCAATTAAAAAAGTTGTGTGTGCATGTTGTCAACTCATACTCAAAAGGTGGCATGGTATAGTCACTTCTACCCAAAAAGCTGGAAGCACAATTTATAGGCCCTCTCAAGTGTGAGTGATAGACTTGACGGATCTACATCGTGCTGGAACCAGGGTTTGGTCATTTCAGTTTGACATCAGGAGGTAGAGTATTATCTCTTTGGTCTGAAAATTGCTGGTCGGAGTGTTATCTATTCAGCATGAAACAAAGCTGGCATGATGTTGGCAATTCTCACTAAGTAGGGGAGATGTCTAGTAGTAATAGCGAGATTCATGTTACAGAACAAGCTGGGAATGGAGTAGCATGCCCTATGTCGCAGTTACTAGGGGATGTAAAACTAAGAATTACGTTGCATGCCCATTGTTGCGGTGCTTTGGCAGTATGTTGCTCAGAACACATGAGTGGTCTTGCACCTTTGACACGATCCAGTCCATTTTATACTTTAGCTTCTAGGCGTGAACACACCAAGGACACCCAATTTTCTCGCACATCACAATCTAATGCTTTTTGTTTCATTTCACAACCTTAAATTACCTTTGCATTGACTTGCCCATAATTTAACAACATCCTACAAAGCTAACTTATCTACAAACATGGCATTAACATGCACCACATTTTGCCCATACTACCATGGGAAGCAGTGCAATCACTCACAACCAAGCCCACTAGGTCATGTCTATTATATTTCATGCATCGGGCATCGTGCAGCATCGGGACATCATCATCATCCAAGCAACCTGTCATCATCCTCGTCCTCTTTTAATGCTTGTTGAGAGACCATGTGGTGGTCTACCCATATTTGTGATAAGAAATTGATAGTGTTTGTACCTATAGTGCTTAGGTTTAAGTTTGAAATAAGATTGTTTTGTTTTTGAGCAATTTGAGTATAGTGGTCGTAGAGCCCAGAGTAGACTTAGCCTTGCCTAAAGTGGTTTTGGCCTTGCCCAAAGTGGTCATGACCTCTGTGGGAGTGTATAGGAATGAGTTGCCCTAGAGGGGGGTGAATAGGTAACTTTTCAAAATTTAACTCTTTGGTTACAATTAATTACTTAACACAAGAGAATGACTTAGAAACAATATGTAATTGAGATAGATAGTAACAGAAACAACAGCGAAAGCAACACAATGTAATGCAGAGAACAGAATGAGACAGATATTTATCCCGTGGTTCAGAGCCCTTTTCCTACTCCACGTTGAAGCACTTCTCTCAAAGTATAGCTTCTCCCAAAGCTAGTCGCAGTAGCTTGGGTAATCACTCGGGTAGCTCTTTCACTACTCCAGTGAGGTGAGCTCCAAACCTTTCACAACCACAAGTGGCCTTCCACAATCTTCTTTGGACAGGTCACACTTTCCACCTCCTCCAAGCCGTCTAGGATCACCGAGATCCAAGAGTAATAAACTTGCACAAGTTCTGTCTCTTGGTGTAATACCGCAAAATGCTTTTCCAGTTTTTTTGGCCGGTGATGTTCTCCTTTTCTTGATTCAAGGATTTATTCTAAAGAAAAGTTTTGTCGCCTCGCAGTTTGAAAAGTTTAGTAAAGGTTAGGGTTAAAGATTTAGGTTTGGGAGGGGTATTTTTAGAATTTCCCCTCTTCTTCTCTTTTCTAGTGGCTGTCATTTCTTCTCCCTTGGCAGGATTTTTTCCCCAATCTCCCTGCCGATTCCATTTTTTCCCCTCCTGGCCGGATGCTTCCAGGGCACCCGTCGCCTGCTCCCTCCCATTGGTCACTGCTGCTCTCCTACACCTCTCCGGTATTACCGAGCTCAGCCCAGCAGATGCCTGGCCTTCCTCCTCAAATTACAAAGATAGCTCAAGAAGAAGGTGCCCTCACCCCCTCCCCTGCTCTCCCTCCTGGCTCGGCGCCTTCTCCCCTCTCGGGCCCGGCCCGTGGCCAGCCCGGCCAGAAAGAAGAGGCCGAGCAAGCAGCAACCCTGTGAACATAAATAGAAGCAGCCGGCCGGCAGGCAGGCGAGCGAGGCAGCGGCGTTGCAGGCTGAAGGGTGCTTCTCCCGCGATTCGGTGCCACCTTGGCCTCCCTCCTCGCGAATTCTTCCCTCCCCTCGGCCGACAGTCGCGCCTCTTGCCCTTCCTGTGGTGAGGATTCAAGCCTAGATTTCATTGAAATGTTTGGTTTCAAGTATGCATGCCAAGTGTTTGATGAAATGCTTAGCTAGGGTTCTTGGTTTGTAATGCAATTAGTTGAGTGGATCCTGGATCCTAGTTATATGAATGATATTTGCTCATTACCCATTGTGATGATCCTACATATTGGAGAGCATAATTTCGTTGTGTCAGTTGGATTGCTTTGTTTCAGCTTATGGGGAATGCTTTTGTCCATGGCAAATTGTTTCTCTGATTGCAGCAAGTAGAAGAAAGCAAGAAAGTGTATGCGTATTGTTGATTATTTGCTTATTTATTATGCTTAAAATGGTGAAGGACCTAGAGTTGTTAATGCCATAGTTAATCTTGAAATGTATAAAGTCCCATATTGAGTAGTGTGTTATTATTGCTCTTATTTAGCCTTGCTTCGTAATTTTCGATAAGTTGTGAATGTGACAATGGTGCCTTGCCCTATCTTGGTTTGTTGTTCTCTAGGGTTGGTGGTTTCTAGCGAAGCATTGGGCCGCCGATTATCGCCGAGGTTAAAGGCAAGTGCATCCCCTAGAGCGCGTTATTAGGGTGTTAAATGCTTTGTTTGCGATGAAACCACGAAAATTCTAATGATTTGGCTTTGTTCAATAGCATATTTAGAAATGGTTCTTAGTATGATGATGAAAGCGGAAGAAGATCATTTTGGGCACTTTGGCATGATGCATTGCATGACAGGTTTGCACAGGAGACATTGGAATAAGAGTTACCTCTTGTATGGGCTTGAGAACTGTTATATGTACTAGTCGGTTAATCTTTTGTATATTCAAGAATTTCCCTATTGTTTCTATGTTTGTGCGATTTGTTTTTTGGTCATGGTTAATAGAAAATACTTATGATGCTGTGTATGAATTGTTTATAAACATCATTTGCATACGTGCATTCATTACAGAAGAGGCGACCCATGTTGATGTGGGCGTCTGTACTCACTCGTAGTGAGTACAAAAGTCCTACCTCGTAGTCCCATCCATGGATAGGAGCGAGTCAGTAAGAGTAGGCCCCGCAACGGGATGGTCAGGATTGAGGGTGCACGCCGACGGGTGTGCACTCAGCTAGACCGGTATAGGCTAAAAGGTTGCATTTTGAGCATGAACGCATAAAAGCATTGCATTGCATTGTGTGTTTGCAATTGAAAAATGTTAATTGATGAGAATGGAAATAGCGAGGTTGAGGATTGAGTCGTGGACTCATCCTGGAATGATTATTGAGGCATGAGTAAGGTTTGAATTACGCTTTCGAAGTTGGATGTGGTAAGTGGACTAGCTAATGCTTCTTTTTATCGGATGATTTCAATTAAGTAATGATTATGTCAAGTGATGAAGTAATTGTGTTATTACGCTTGGATTTATACTGAATTCAAACCGCTTTATTTTTATTTACTGAAGTCAATTAAAAGCTATTACATTTTATGTCTTGAAGTAGTTGTATTCTAGTTCGAATTCGTTACTTTTCATACTTGATTGCACTTCTTTGAGTCCTGGACTCACGTTTGATTATTTTCTTGTTTTAGGTACTTTGAAGTGGCTCGTTGGGTTGGGAGTAGTATCACGCAGCACGACTTCGTCTCCTCACAATCTACTTAATCGATTCATTAAGTTGGATGTAATTATTGCTGTTGTAATGTGTTGTCCGTCGTGGTGGAGTTTATTAAATTTGTTGGATGTGCGATTGATTAGCTAAGGACCTGCTAGAATGATATTATATCCGCTGCTGTTCTTTTGTCTCGCCGAGTGGATGTCCTTCGTTCTAGAGAGGTCGCGGGCGAAATTTTGTAAATTCGGTGACTTAGTTTTAAGCCTGTATGAGAGTTTAGAGATTGCATTCAGTTTCAAATTGTTCGTAGAGGTGTCATTAGTTATTCTGGTTTTTGGTAGCATCCGTGCGCTTTTTTGCTCCGGGTGTTACAGTTAGTATCGAGCGGAGCTTTAGGTCCGTGGCATGTGAATTTAGCAAATTACTCTAGAGTAAACTAAAATTTTGCTGCGTGAAATTAGAAACATGGCATAGGTTTCTACTCCTTTAAAAATTTGTCCTTAAGGCAATAACCTTAAAATCTGAATTAGAGTGGTTAACTAACTTAAAACTTGACACACTTTGATGCACAGTTGGAAGGGATGGGTATTATTGCATTACGCTTAAATGTTGCATTTAAGCTTTGATGTTGAATGCTAAATCATTGTTGCATATTGCTTTGAATATGAAAGGATTGTTTGAATCATATTCTGTTGCCTTTCGTACTTGACCCTCGCTAAGGGCCTTGGTTGTAGGTGTGGACGGGAAGAGGTCAGGTTGGTGGTTGTGGTTGGGTAGGGCCACAACCGAAAGTTTGGGAACTTCTTGAGGTGAAGGTCGTTTTTGTTGTGGCATAGTTTAGAGAGTAGTGTAGAAGGTCGGTTTCTTTTGGCTTCTTCCTTGGAGGCAAAGAGAAAAGTTTGATGATGAATCCTTTTCGATTGCTTTTACCGCTCGAGTTCGGTTTTTGCCGGTTTCTTTTGGTTATTGTGGGGTGCCTTGTGGAGAAAACTTTTGTAGTCGCATTGTTCTTCCATTTAAGAAGTGATTGAAGTTTATTTGGTGCAAAACTTAAGTCGTGTGGATTTTCAAATGTTAAGGTCTTATCGAAAAAGGATTTGGTTGATCATTTGTTTTCTTCTTGTATACATCTTCCTTAGTGGAAGTTGTAAATCTTGAGATTTACTTGAAGAGCTTTTGTATACCGTGAGTTGGGCATTTGAGAATCGAGTTCCTTTTGTGATTTATGGATGGGTTTCCTAGAAAAAAATGTTTATTGGTGTTGTTTATATTTGTGAGTTGTCGCGCTATTTAAAGGATTGGGTCGTAGATCTTGTTCTTTTTTAGTGGGTAGGTAACCCCGAGAATGTTTGAGACTCTAAACCTGTGATGCATGGTTAGAGCATCGAGATGATGTAAAGTACCAAGTTGATTAATGTGAATTTGTGGTAAATGATCCAAGTGAAAGATGACTAGCGCTTTATGCGAACCGCTATGCGTAGTCGTGGAATTGATTGGGAGTACAAGATTGCGTACCATTAAGTCTAATGTTGATATTGATTGAGGAGGGTAAGGATCTTCTGTTTGATGAATTGATTATAGCGTGGGATGGGGTAAAGACATGAGGATGGTTGGTTTATGTCGCTTTTGGGTCAAGTAAATTGTAAATCAACAAAATGACCTAATTGATGTGTAATCAAAGAATGGGAGTATATGGAGTGATTGTATGAAAGGTCGAATTTGTTTTTGACAAATGTTGTCTATGGTCCGTGATTGAAATATGACTATTGGAGTTCATATCGAATGATTAGAAGTGTTTATTGATGGAGCGAACTGGGGGTATAGAACATGTGAGTTAGGGATTGTACGAAAAGTAATTATTGATTATATCGAAATAAGTGTTGAAGAGATACGTTTTAAGACTGGAATAGACAAATTGTAAGGGTGATGGCCCATATTATGCTAAATTAACTGATAAGTTATTTGTGCTGAAGAAGTGAGAACGCAGTTCTCCTTGTTGATTGTCATGAGATAGATTTGGTTAGGGTTTGATGATACTATAACCAGTGGTGGTTATATGAACAGTAGAAAGTAATTAAAGAAAGATTGGGTTTTGTAACTCTATGTTGACTAGAGCCGGATTTGATTAGAGTTGTGTGATGTGTTGGCGAGTATTTCGATGTGTGAATCTGGTGAATATTTCGTAAGTGATTTTGTCGGTGAAGCTTATGATTAAGTCATAAGTATTTATTGCTAATAAAGTGGGTTTTGTTGAGACATGAGTTTCCCTTTCTTTTGAAAGAAGATTGGTGGTGTGTGTAGATGTTGGATTCTAGGATCGATTTGCTATTCCCGAAATGTTAGTTTTGGGATTAGTGTGAGAGGTTTTTCTTGGGTAAAAGCAAGATGATCTTCTTTGGACTAGTGGGTTGTGTTGCTTTTTAATCGAGTGATTCTTCGATGTGAAGCTTTCCACCTTAGGGCTCAAGGTGAGGGAAATGGTTTATGCTGTTAAGAGAATGGAGTTCTCTTCGATTTTGTGACTGTTTTTGAAGAAAGATTGTGTGAAGTTGCTCTTCTCAATTGAGTCTTCCCTTGTTGTGCATTTTATTGCATTGATTTCAAGTTGAGGAAAAATGGTTAGTTTTGGAAGAGAATCGAGATTCTCTTTGCTTTCTAGTGATTGGATGCGGGTTCTTTGTGTGAGTATCTAATATTTATGCTTTTTGATTTCGTTCTTCGGACAAGATCGTCCTAGGAGGAGAATCATGTGTGGATGGGATTTGATGAAGTCCTACTTGGGGTTAAGTGTTAATGGTATATGGATTTAATGTAGAGAGTAATGAGAAGTGTTCCTTGTCGTGGTTTCGACCTTTGTGGGAGGATCATGTTGATCGCGTTGTCCCTGGGTTGTGTGGGACTTTGTTGTTGGTGGTCGGGGTGGAATCAACCACTAAATGCTTTATGTTCTTAATTTTGTCGGAACCCTCGGTTTCATAGGTTAGACTCAATGTGGGACAGTCGGAAATGGATGGTTCAGTTGTGAACCTTTCCTTTGAGTGGTTGTCTCATTGTATGAGACCAGGCTGAAAGAAGGTCAAGTACGATATGTTGTCAAGAGGGAATTTGATTGGTGCCCTGTGGGGCTAATCATTTCGATAGTAAAGAATTATTTTTGATCCTGTTGTTTCCAAGGGCAACTGTTGAAAAGATAAGAGTTGTGTTTTGGTTCCTGGAGGATTTCGGTGTTAAATGGTTTGAAATAGTGATGTGCTCGGATTTGGTTAGAAGTTTGCTAGATTGAAAAGCCTTGTGTGGCTCCGTGGGTTAAGCTAAGCGACTAAGTGGTATAGCTATGATATGGTGGGTTAACTCGTTCGATGTTATGGCTTGAAAATGGTTATGTGGTTATAAAGATTAATCATTGAGGAGAGATGTGAATTATGGTGTTCTTGGTTCTTAGGAGATTTGAGTTTAGAACCAACTGTTCAATTGAATAGAATTTTGTGATTCGGTGAAAATTGGTTGGATGCTTAATAGAGTGATGTGACTCATGTTATTCCTATCATCACGAGTTGGTTGATCTGCGGTATGGAGTTTTAGAGAGGAGATTTAAGTTGGGTGAGTGAAATTAAATAGAGAAATGAGAATTGAGTTTGGGAGTTAGTATTATGATCTTCCAGGAAGAATCGTTGGTTGATGGGAGGTGGTGTATTGAGGCGTCAAAGAGGAGTTGTCTGAGTTGTCAGATTAGTGTTGGTCTTTGAGAAAGACCTGGCTTCCGAGTTTTGTACCATGAGAGTTGAGGAGTTAGAGTGAGTGTTGAATTGTTGAGGGATGAAATGAGTTCAGTGGCTTGCTCCTTTTATTAGGCAAGAGTCGTGGTTTGAGTTGTGGAGTTTTCTGTTGCGCGAGAAGTACCCGGCTTGTTCTTTTTGGGCTTATTGTTTTTGGCAATTCAGCTTGTGTTGCTCTTGTGGGTGACTAGTGAGGTGTTCAAAATTCGAAGTCGAATTCTGTTAAAGGGGGAAGAGTGTAATACCGCAAAACACTTTTCCAGTTTTTTTGGCCGGTGATGTTCTCCTTTTCTTGATTCAAGGATTTATTCTGAAGAAAAGTTTTGTCGCCTCGCAGCCTAAAAAGTTTAGTAAAGGTTAGGGTTAAAGATTTAGGTTTGGGAGGGGTATTTTTGGAATTTCCCCACTTATTTTCTTTTCTTGTGGCTGTCATTTCTTCTCCCTTGGCGGGATTTTTCCCTCAATCTCCTTGCCGACTCCCTTTTTTCCCCTCCTCGCCGCATGCCTCATGGCCACAGTGGCCCTCTCCTCCCTCCTCAGCGCTTCTCCTCTCTCAGCACCTCTCCAGTAGGCCGAGCTCCAAAGAACAGATGCCCTGCCTTCCTCCTCAAACCAAGCAAAGAAGCAGCCCAAAGAAGAGAGCGCCTCCCTTCCCCTCACCATGGCCTCCCTCTGGCTCGGCGCCTCACACATTGCCAAAGAATGGCCAGTGGCAAAGAAGAAGACAGTCGAGCAGAGTAGAGGCAAATGAAGAAGCAGAAGAAGCAATGGGCCGCGCCAGCTGAAGCAGAACAACGATTGCAGGCCGACAAGGCTCTCCTCCCTTTTGGCGCCGCCTTGGCCTCCCTCCGACATGACCTCCCCCACGTGAAGTGCCCCTCTGCCCTTCCTGTGGTGAGGATTCAAGCCTAGATTTCATTGAAATGTTTGGTTTCTAGTATGCATGCCAAGTGTTTGATGAAATGCTTAGCTAAGGTTCTTGGTTTGTAATGCAATTAGTTGAGTGGATCCTGGATCCTAGTTATATGAATGACATTTGCTCGTTACCCATTGTGATGATCCTACATATTAGACAGCATAATTTCATTGTGTCAGTTGGATTGCTTTGTTTCAACTTATGGGGAATGCTCTTGTCCATGGCAAATTGTTTCTCTGATTGCAGCAAGTAGAAGAAAACAAGAAAGTGTATGTGTATTGTTGATTATTTGCTTATTGATTATGCTTAAAATGGTGAAGGACCTAGAGTTGTTAATGCCATAGTTAATCTTGAAATGTATAAAGTCCCATATTGAGTAGTGTGTTATTATTGCTCTTATTTAGCCTTGCTTCTGTAATTTCCGATAAGTTGTGAATGTGACAATCGTGCCTTGCCCTATCTTGGTTTGTTGTTCTCTAGGGTTGGTGGTTTCTAGCGCTGCATTGGGCCGTCAGTTATCGCCGAGGTTAAAGGCAAGTGCATCCCTAGAGCGCTATTATGGTGTTAAATGCTTTGCTTTATGGCGAGAGCATGAAAATTCTAATGATTTGGCTTTGTTCAATAGCATATTTAGAAATGGTTCTTAGTATGATGATGAAAGCGAAGAAGATCATTTTGAGCACTTTGGCATGATGCATTGCATGACAGGTTTGCACAGGAGACATTGGAATAAGAGTTACCTCTTGTATGGGCTTGAGAATTGTTATATGTACTAGTCGGTTAATCTTTTGTATATTCAAGAATTTCCTATTGTTTCTATGTTTGTGCGATTTGTTTTTGGTCATGGTTAATAGAAAATACTTATGATGACGCAGTATGAATTGTTTATAAGCATCATTTGCATACGTGCATTCATTACAGAAGAGGCGACCCATGTTGATGTGGGCCTCTATACTCACCCGTAGTGAGTACAAAAGTCCTACCTCGTAGTCTCATCCACGGATGGGAGCGAGTCAGTAAGAGTAGGCCCCGCCCCGGGATGATCGGGATTGAGGGTGCACGCCAACGGGTGTGCACTCAGCTATACCGGTATAGGCTAAAAGGTTGCATTTTGAGCTTGAACGCATAAAAGCATTGCATTGCATTGTGTGTTTGCAATTGATAAATGTTAATTGATGAGAATGTTAATGAAAGGTTGAGGATTGAGTCGTGGACTCATCCTGGAATGATTATTGAGGCATGAGTAAGGTTTAGTTACATTTCCGAGTTGGATGTGGTAAGTGGGACTAGCTACTGCTTCTTTTATTGGATGATTTAAATTAAGTAATGATTATGTCAAGTGATGAAGTAATTGTGTTCTTACGTTTGGATTTATACGAACTCAAACCGCTTTTATTTTTATTTAAGACAATTAAAAAACTATTACTTTATGTCTTGAAGTAGTTGTATTCTAGTCTAATTCGTACATTTTTCATACTTGATTGCACTTTTGTCGAGTCCTCGACTCATGTTTGATTGTTTTCTTGTTTTAGGTACTTTGAAGCTGCCTGCCGGTTGGGAGTAGTATCACGTCGCACGACTTCGTCTCCGACAATCTACTTAATCGATTCATTGTTGGATGTAATTAATGCGTTGTAATGTGTTGTCCGTCGTGGTGGAGTTTATTAAATTTGTTGGATGCGCGATTGATTAGCTAAGGACCCGCTAGAATGATATTATAACTGCAATTGTTCTTTTGGTCGCCGAGAGGATGTCCTCTGTTCTAGAGAGGTCATGCCGAAATTTTGTAAATTTCAGTGACTTAGTTTTATGCCGGTATGAGAGTTTAGAGATTGCATTCAGTTTCAGTCCATTGCGTAGAGGTGTCATTCGTTATTTAGGGTTTTTGGTAGCATCCGTGGCGCTTTTGACTCCGGGGTGTTACACTTGGTTCACTCGCTAAAACACACTGCTAGACACAAGCTTGGAGCTAAAACACTTAGAAAAGTGATAGTTTTGAGTTTCAGAGTGAAGCACAGACTCCTTGTAAGAAAATGGGCTCTTTGAATGCTAAAATGTTCAGGAGTTCATCAAGTTCTGTGGTAGATGGCTCAGGTAATGCTTATGTAGCCAATTTTGATGAATATAGCCGTTGTACCTACCACAGTGACCGTTGCACGTGTCAGAGTGTCAAATTTGAGCTAAAACACATTTACAACGAACTAAACTTTTAGACTTAGCGATACTGATCATGTGTATCACGGACCAAATTCAGACATTTCTGATGGAGCAAAAAATTTGGTCCGTCATGCATGGGGAAATTAGCCAATTTGGTACGTTAGAATAAAAAGGAGTCTTACATGTATGGCGGACCAATAAATTTGGTCCATCATAAATGGGTTTTGTTATGATCAATAATTATGGACCATTTTTTTTGACATAAAAAGAGTTTAATCAGAAGATTTGAATTTGCCACGGATTAGACTTTGAATTAGCAACATTTAATCCAGCATAGATGAGAAATTTTCTGAAATGGAATATGATTTTGATCATGGCTTCAAGGAATGGATATCAAGGTTTTGTCTATCAGAAAAGATAGTTATTTTTGAATTTATGCCGGACCAAAAAGTTTGATCCGTCATAAATAGACAACTGAGAAACTTTGGATTGACTAAGGTATGTGTATGGCGGACCAAAATATTTGGTCCGTCATAGATGTACATCGGAGAGATTTTAGGTCAGCTGAACACACATGTATGCCGGACCAAAATATTTAATCCGTCATAGATGGGCAAAACTAGATAGCTGAATTTCTTCAAGAAATGTTCATTACGGACTTAGGTATATGAGAATATGAGGTTTGGTACGTCGAAACTGAATAGAATTTGATCAGAAGTTGACTAAAGAGTATTTTGATGTTGAACTGGACTGACTTTGGTTTGAGATAAGGACTTTGACTAGTTTGTGACAGAATAAGAAATGATCAACTGAACTTCGGTCCGTCACATAGTTTGGACTTGATGTATGTAGGGATTTTGATAAAAGGAGCAAAAAAGACTAAATGATTTAACTCCAAACAGTCTAGTTTTGTCTTAGCCTTATGAACCAAATTACCAACTTGTGCAAAGTCCCTTTTTATAGTACAGCCAAAGTGAAAAATAATCCTAGCTATTTGACTTGAATCAACTCTCAAGTCATAAAATAGTAATAAAATACCTTAATCTTGTTTGTCCAACTAGCTCCATCCATGATTTCAGCATATGCTCTTCATAGTGTGAGGAATTATTAACTCGGTCATCAACACCAAAACTATTTAATAAAACATGATAAAAATTGAGGGGACCTAGATGCTATCAGAGTGGTCCTAACCTCTTGAGGAGTGGTCTTGAGAGGTCGTGACTTCTATGGGAGTGGTCTTGACCTCTAGAGGAGTGATTGTGATCCCTATAGGAATGATTCTGACCTCTAGGGGAGTGGTTGTAACCTCTTGGGGTGTGGTCATGATCTCTTAGAAAGTGGTCTAGAGTGGTCATGGCTTTGAGTAGTCAAAGCCAAGAGTGGTCAAGGCTTTGAATGTCATAGCCAAGAGTGGTCACAACCAACAGTGGTCAAATGGTCACAACTAAGAGTGGTCATGGCTTTGAATAGTCAAAACCAAGAGTGGTCAAGGATAAAGGTGATCACCGATCATTATGAGATTATTGTTGCATGTTATCTTGAGCAATGCTATATGGTGGTTTTATTGTTTGAGATGGTTGCGGGACTTCGGAGCTTGGTCATGGTGAGGCAGAGGAGACCAGAACTAGGCTAGAAGAGTTGAGGTCCAAACAGTCAAGGTGACGCTGAAAGATCACTAAGGCCAGGGAGTTGCTGCAAGCTTGGATGACAAGTGGATAGATGAGATACTAACTTAAGCCCTACTTAAGAGAAGTTGGATTATTGGATCAAGGGTTCATGGGTGTAGTTGTTAAGTTGGCATGGTTAAAACCCATTATGTCAAGTAGGTTTTGGGTTAGCCTATGTACGTGTGATGACAGTGAATCTCAACCCTTGTAGAGGTTTCTTGATGGCAAAGAAGGTTATCTAAGTGTAGAGGTTACTCCAAAGATGCTATAAATAGAGGGGTGAGGATGGCTCCACACTAACTTTGTCTGAACCAAGTCTGAGAGAAGTCTCAGAGAAGGGTTCTTTAGTTTATTTATGCTGCTTTGAGCTTTGCTCTTCTAGAAGTGTGGCTTTGTAACCATCCCTCGCTAAGCAATGCAAAATTAAAGTTCATCTATATTATGAAATTTATTTAAGTTCTTGCATTTATATTTGGTACTTTCTTACAACTTGAGCTGTGCTTCACCTCCTAGTACCTACTATGTTTTACTAGATTTAGGATGCATAAGTGGTTGAGGAATTCATCTAAATATGTTCCAACCTAGCAATATACTTTAAAACGTACCGTTGCTCAAGTGTTAGTCTTCATCCTTTTTGAGTTTTTGATCTCTCTAGTTTATTTCTTTCTTGATCTTTGTGCTACTAAGGATGAATCTTCTATAGATCTTATTGCAATCATCTAGGCAAGCTTTTTAACAAGATCTCTAAAGTTCTTCTCAAGAAACCAGTTATTGGCTTAAAAAGGAAGGATTCCTAACAGATCTCATCCTGCAAGTTTAAGGGGTGTTTCTTTGGTGTTCTTTCTTTCTATGACATGTGAGAGATCATTTTAATTATCAAATTCCTATGAGCAAGCTCATAGTGAAGTTTGTGAGTTTGTTTCCGTCTTGGTGCAACTGTCCTTCAAACTGAAAAAGGCCAGAACTTTATCATCAATCCTTAAATTGAAGTTTGGAATAGGTTCCTAAGATCCATACGAAGGTGCACACAAAGTTTCATCGGATTTGAATTAGCCGATCAAAAGTTATCTCGATTCTTATTTTTGAAATTGTGCTAATTTTGCTGTTCATCCCGATTTTACTATTTACAAGAGAGCATGGATCTTTTGCCCAATGTCAGCCTAGCTGAGACTTTTGTTTGGCTCTTTTAGTTAGAGAAGTGGATTGAAATTTTTAAGGGAGGTTTATTTTGCTCCTATTTAATGCCTTCTAGTCGCCATTTTCGTCCTACACTTGTTCTTTGGCTTTGGCTCTCGATCTTCTTGCTCTCTAAGTCATACACTATGAGTTCAATGTCCACCCCTTTGTTCGCTTTCCACCGGGATTGATATGTCTATTTACCGCCACAACTATATCTCCCCCATTTCATGCGCAATACTAAGTGTAATCGTACATGCCTGCACCAACAACACCCATTCATAGCCACGACACTTGCACACTTCCAACCAAGTATATAATGACTTTGTTCACCCCATGGGCTTCATCCCAACGAACCACTTCCATGAACGGTTGCACAAAGCATCTCACAGTGAGATCATACAGTATTGGGTCCAGCGAGAAGCTGCATGTTAGCCAATAACACCTCTTAGATTTTAGGATTAATTGGGTTCAAGTAATACATTGTGGTTTGTGGAAAACTGCTCAAATCAACCCCACATGCCCCCACAAACTTCCGCTTGTAAAACACTTTGAATAAAACATTGACCTGACATACCTATGACATGACTTAATATTAGAACACATGCTAAATAAGCATGCTACATCAAGTCTAATTAGAACCAAATCCTACCATGCATATCAAAATCCTCTCTCTATTTTAGTTAAATTAAAAAAATTATGACTGCAATATTCAATTAAGTTATAAAATTATAAATATCCTAAATCGGGATATCAATCGCGCCTCTGTACTGCCACTATTAACAATTGCACCACGTGGGCGCGATTGGATGGTCAGTCACACGACAATACCACGACAGGCAATGTGACTCACTATCATCCACTCATTGTGTGGTGACGGCCTCGGTCACGCCACCGTCATGTGATTGTCACCTAATCGCTGGGCCACTGAGCAATTGGGCCCAATTGCGTAGTGACACCGAAGATTGGGGGTCATTTTTGTAAAATATTCAAACATTTTTTATTCGTGTAAATTTTTTAAATTATTTATTTTAAAAATTCTTTGTTGAACAAATATTTATAATTTTTGGTTGACCTAACGAAGTCGCAGTAGAAATTAAACGATCAAGAACACGAGACCAAGTCTTGCACGAAGTCTTTCTTCTCACATTTGAAGCGGCCGAAAGCTTCACAAAGTAAGCATATATAGTGAAGGAAGACTGAGAATTAGAAACTCATGTCTGATCGAGTTCTTTAGTTTCTTGGTTGTGACTGAATCAATAAGATTTTCTGTGTGTTCCAGGCATGCGGAAACACACAAATTTTGCTAGTGTTTGTACTGATTTCTTAGTGCATACAGAGATGAGTCAGTCATACAAAGATGAGTCAGTTAAACAGTAAAAAACTGTACCGATGCTGCAACGTCGTATAATGTCAAAATCCATATGTTCTACCACTACTACGTACAAAAACATCATCACGAGCATTTGCCCGCGAACGCCATCGTGAGACGGTTTTGTGAACCATCAAGAATAATAAGTCTCGTGATGAAGGAGCTCATCAGAGATTCGGTTCTACCCGCTCGAGAGAATATATATCACAGAGCGGTTTATTAATACAACCGCTCGGAATTAAACTATCAGTCCTTCCGCAAGGAAGACCCGACTTGCAATCACATTTGTTCAATCTTTAATTAGCCTAACTAGAGTAATCTATGAACTAAATCTACAAATTTTTCAAAGTACCATGTTCTCCCACCGTGGCACGACGGTGACGCAAGACAAGAGCATGCTGCTCCTGCACTCAAGACCGTGGCACGACGGTGACTTCAAGCAAGGCCACTTCAGATGGCATGAAGCAAATCACACACTCAAAGGTGTCGTTCGATCAAGCACTTTATGGTTGCCGCCACCTCGCCATGTCAAGTCACGGTCTTGGGTTGATTTATTAGTCGAGTTCCATCAACATTATCATAAGAAGGAGAAAAGCGCTACAAATGTTTATATTTTAAGTCTATCCCGACGGACAAACTGCTGCCTCAATGCATATAGGAAGTGCAGATATTCAATTACAACATCTATTATCGATCGTGTCTCGTAAATATTGATGCAGAATACCTAAGTAGATGGAAATTTCAACAACAAACCATAAATAATGGAGGTTCTCACGAGGGTGGAGAAAACATCTAGGTCCAACAAGCAAGACATTGTTAAGTTGTTGCATTCAAGATGAGCAAATATGTATTAAGGATAATATCATGTGACAATACAATGAATCGCATAAACAAGAATAACCGCAAGTTTTTGACATATTTTCCCAATTAATGAATACCATTTGACAATTGTACAACTCAGAAGTTATAAGTCAAGGTGGAACGCTACTTTTTTTATTTATTACTTGGGTGAGCAGAAGAAACAAACTTTCCTCTAATGTTGCTCAAATCGACCGACTCAACGCAGCTTTTAACCATATTGCTATTTTTTAGCAATGATGGTTTGCATGTTGTGGCAAACATAAAATCCACATAGGTTATTTCCCGACCTTGCCGGTGGCATCGCAAATAAAACCTACTGTTAGTTCTAGAGTCACTATTAGGGGTTTGAAATAGAATTGTTGTGTATAGCGGATACCGAAAGTTCAAATCATGTCAGTAGTTTAGTCCAATCTTTCACGTGTTTGAACGCTTCTACAAGATTGCAAAAGGTTAGCCTAAGCCATTCCAATAGCAATATAAACCCGAACAACTTACACGACCATGTACGGAGGAAACGTGATTACCGGTGAGTAATTTTGCGATAGGTACTAAGTCGTGGTTTCCGCCACATGAATCAAGGTACTTAACCCGGTTTGTGGCTGGTTCAATTACAATTAGAACCCAAAGTGAAACCTACATGTATATCACAATGGACAATGAATGAAACAGAGTTGTGTGCACAAGATGCACCAAAGTATAGCATGTGGTAGCACTTACCTCGGGTTATGGGGTATAAGTATGAGTTCTTTATCTTTTGTGCTAGCAATGCCTCTGCGGACGATTTCTAACCATGTTTATATCATCATCCATTGTTTGCTTTGAGACTATATGTGGGTCGAGGAAACCGATCGATAGTTTCTTCCGTGTCGCTCAAGTTGCATGTATCTATAT
This sequence comes from Guadua angustifolia, assembly GCA_036346375.1. Classification (NCBI taxonomy): domain Eukaryota; kingdom Viridiplantae; phylum Streptophyta; class Magnoliopsida; order Poales; family Poaceae; genus Guadua; species Guadua angustifolia. Next base: position 32,541,877 of record CM070507.1, read on the forward strand.
ATACAAAGGCTAATTATATATATATTGAGGACATTTATCACTATTAGATGAATGTAGACCGTGATAGCACACACTTACAAGGTCCAAAGATCTTATGAGTGCGCGCCGATGGCGCCGAGGTTGTAGAGATGGAACAAGTCCGTAAAATCGACCGTGAAGAAGCCCCCTCACGAGTCGTTGAATAGATGTTCATACTTGAACATAACGCCGATACTTGTTGTACGCTCACGCCCGCTTTCCAAGCTTCTTGGGTGTACCACTTATGCAATTGTTGGCAAGATATACTATGAAGTTACGCTGCTTTCGTTAGTAACGGCTCTCCTAGCTTGTATTGTTTAGCCAACTCAAACAGATGGATAGTCGACTTGTTCTTGCCTTTCTTTCTTCTGCTTGCCCTTGCCTTTCTTTTGTTTTGTATGAACCCTTCACGGAGAGGAATGGGCAGAAAGAGGTCAACGTTATGTACATCAAGTGGAGTCCGCTTACGATCGCCGATTTGGTAGCCAACCGATCGACGGCGATACAATAGGCGAATCGATCGTCGCGTTGTTGCATGACGAAGGGACGAAAGCAGGAGATGTCGCCGCTAGGCCATTGGATGAATGTGCCAATGGCATCCCCAAGTTTCACGATCTCGCTGCTTACGGCTTCAGAGATCGACAATTTTGAAACTATCAAATACCCCGCCCACATTGACCTTGGTGAAACCCGCGCTATGATGGTACTGCACCATGGTCCCTTTGGGGATGGATACGCCATGCCCCAAGCAGCCGCCGAGGAACGGTGCCATTGCTAATTCTCACTTGGAGATTGCACCGCTGTGGCCACCTTAATGTCACATACAGATAAGTCCCGCTTATGTTCATCTATGTCACTTGGAGGAACGGATGCACACTGCTTTACTAGCAAGGGGCTGACTTATGGACATACTGGGCTTTGCAAGATTTCTTTCTTGATTGGTGAGCCTTTCCTTGAGGATTCAGATCCTTTCATAAAATTCTTCTCTCGCCTCCCTCAACTCTTCTCTCAACTCTCCTCTCAACTTGTCCTCCAAATTCTTTATAAGATTTGACTCGCTTCGGCTTTAGTTCTCTTCTTATTTTGCAGATATGTGGAAGTCGTCGAATCCAGTTTTCCATGGAACAAAAACCCTTTGCCTCTTGTACGACTGTGGTGTTCCTTGTTTCCCAAGGCTATGGACAAGGCATCTTTCTCTCTCGCTCGGGAAAAAGAGCCATCGCACGATTGTGTACTCAACGCTACCGCAAGATCCGGACAAGTTATTTCACTTATGAAGTCATGGACTAATTACGAAATTGGTAGTTCGATTTATATATTACTGTGCGCTATGACTTCCTCGTCCATGGGTTTACAAAGGAGACGGCTATGAGGACGGCATCCGACTCGCCTCGCTCTTAGCCCTCTCGCACGTTGATCTCGTGATCGGCGGAAATGGCGCGATACCTCCTCGCCCTCCCTCGCCCCATTGCGCTTCTTTTCCCCAGAGCGCAGCATCGAAGTCTGTGGGGGTGAGTGTTCTTGCTTGCAAGGCCTTGTTTGTTTCATCGTGACGCATTTAATTCGCCTGCGGGTCTTCATCCCAACAAAACGCCCCACGTGTCCTCATCAATGAACCCATACTTCGAGTATGGAACCAGATCCTTCTTGACGAGTCTACGTAAAAGCGATGCTTGAAGGTCTTCCATGCCTTTCTCGCCGCTAGCAAAGGCATACCGTCGCACTAGGGAGCGGATTCTTCCGAATGTTGAACGATGAAAGAATTTCCGTTAGCAAAGCATTGCGAGCCTCAATAGTCACCAACCTCCGTGAAGATAGCGTGATCGAACCCGCTCTCTGCTACTATCCCACACATATCCAAATGCATTCGCCGCCTTTTTTGGCTTTCTAGAGGCCCCATCATTTGGATCGATCTCGTAATGGTATATCGTCTCATGGCCTTTTGTTTGGTCCTCTTGCTGCGTGGTCGATTCTTCTTTTGAGGGCACATCATGTCCTTCGCATTTATGGATTAGAGGACTACATCTTCTTTACAAGTTAAAATAGTTTCAAAGTAACTAAAAGTGAAGAACAAATAAAATCACATTAGAGTGAATGAGTTTGTGGATACCATGGCTTGTTATTAGCCTTTTAAAAGAACTAGCCTAAATGGCTTGTTATTAGCCTTTTAAAAGAACTAGCCTAAATGGCTTGTTATTAGCCCGTTAGCAAAGAAGCGAACTCAGGAGGTTGCCGAACTTAATTAAAATTTCGGCAAAGACTCTCCCTAAAACTAGGACATCCACACAATGCATAAGGTAAGAATACATATGGATTCAACCATTTGACAGCTTAATGTAATAATAGAACAGAAGCTCAGATCTCACATATGAACATGTACAAGATATTTAATAAAGCAATTAGCATAAAGCTCATATTGATTGTTTGAATGTTCTCAGATGTCAAGTTGCCTTAAAAGGCCCTCCTCGCCACAATGGACAAGTAATAGACTAGATTGTGACAACTTTATCTCAATAACAGATTTAATGTTTGATAGATTAAGTATAAATCTACTCAATTGGTTATCTTATATGCATATTCACTAACTAGCATATAAAGACAGTTTGCAATAGAGCTAACCAAATATATATATATATATATATATTTTAGATCAAAACTCCACTAAACCACCACCTATGCAAACCCTCTAAACTAATTACTAGGGCACCCAAAAACAACCACAAAGACCATCGCCTCCTAGCCAACCGTAACAAAGACATTTTAACTAGTTATCGCCATCGGGCTCTAAACAACCGTAAAACAAACATCATCCTTGATCACAAAGAAAAAGACCTTTTCAACCAACATCAAAACTCGATTATGATCAACCACTCTTCCAAAGAACCTCAATCATTTAACTCACACTAATCAAAATATATATATATATGAAAGTGAAATTGATCGCTAAGATTTGTTGTCACAATTAGTCTATTCCATCCCCTAAATCATCATCAACATTAAGCCCACACGCAAGGTCCCTAAGCCGCAGATCGACCGCCCTTTGCAAGACCGAAAAATAGAGCAAATGGCCAGACAAAGGTTTTCAGACGAGAAACGGCTCTAGCTCGATGGCTAGTCCCCGTAAATACTCACAGCTGAAGCCCGAGGGGGAGCACGCCGAGAGGGAGCACGTCGCAGCAGGGGAGGACGACGAGGGGGAGCACGTCGATGCCGGGGAGGACGCCGAGGGGGAGGACGCCGGGACGGGGGAGGACGCCGAGGCCGGGGAGGACGCCGAGGGCGGGAGGACGCCGGAGGGGAGGACGCCGAGGCTCTTCGGGAGGACGCCGAGAGGGGAGGACGCATTTAAGGAGGCTTTCCATGTGACAGAGGCAAAACGCCTCAAAGGGTCCGACGAGCTCCAAAGGATAGGTGCCTTCAACCATTTGTTGGCCAAGGTTAATGATCCAAGCTCTCGCCAGGCTTTGGATTCTTCTTGTTTTAGCCATTGCTTGGAGATATATAGAGCGACACTACAGCCATGTGTTGCTATAATATAATGGTTCTCGATGATATATCACGTAATAGAACCGCTCGTGATTGCTTTATCACGATGGTTCGATAATAGAGCCTCCTCATGGCTCAGATGAGGCACATATCGCTGCATGTTCGCTATAATAGTATAACCGTCGTGATGTTGGCGAGATCACGACGTAAGGTTATATAATATAACCGCTTCGATGTTGAGATATCTTTATGACGGTTAGGTAACATAACCGTCTCATGACAAATGATATACATCGCAAGATTCATCGACATTCACTTCAGCTCCAGAGCATCTAGTCCTTCGATCGATGACCTTCTCGAGCGATTGTGTTAAAGAAATAACACAACTTAGTGATTGTCTCTGACCTTGACCGCAAAATACTTCTAATTGCGACATAGGAGCATCTGGTCATCAAGACATGACAATCATGAGACTTCATGCCTAACATTTCAAATCTTGCAACGAAACAAGTCTCTTCATGTTGGAGGAGTAACCGGACGAACTTTCACACCATGCAAGCACCGCACGCTTCAGTTCTTTCGCCTTTGACAGAGTATAACAAGGTGTTCCAAGTACGTGACGCCTTTATCGCCTCTTTTCGGTGCTAATTCGTGTCTTATGCCCATATCGACCAAGTCAAGCCGCATGCTGATACCATCCTTTGTTTTACCCTTAATGTTGAGTAAGAGACCAATCACGCCGTCACGCACATTCTTCTCACGCATGACATCGATGCAAAGGGCGAACTTCTAGGTGCTCCCAAAGAAGGTAGGTCCCGCATTATTGATCTCTTTTTCCACATGCTCTTTTCATGGGTACTTGACTTACGCCCCTTTCCATACGCAACATCCAAATCCTTAACAATGTCATGAACATCTCTCCCGCCAAACGCTTTGAGCTGGACCATTTTCGCTCCTTCCGTCAAAAGTTGCTTCATCTTGCGATATGGGTGATTCCTCCAAGGAACCTACTGTGACGCATGTACACGGTTTTATGGGAGTGATTCACCATAAACTCTCAGATCATCTAAGCAAAGTGAGTGCAGCTTTGGTTCCTTTTGTACTGCCCCCGACAGTTAGCAAGGGCAGGTAATCATTTATGGTGCGTAACAACAAGCAAAGGCAAAGTAAAGTTCTCTCGCTTGTACGCGATCCCATACGGTACCTTTAAGAACTCCAAGTTGTTTTTAGATCTTCCACCAATGGAGCTAGGTACACATCAATATCGCTCCTGTGTTGTTTCGTCCTTGGATAAGCATGCACAACATAATGTACTTTCGCTTCATACACAACCAAGGAGGAAGGTTGTAGATACAGAGATTTACTGCCAAGTGCTATGCCACCGCTTCATGTTACCGAAAGGATTCATTCCATCCAGACTAATCCAAACCTTATATTTCTGATCCGCATCGAATTCTTGAAAGCTCCTATCGATGTTTCTCCATTGGATGGAATCAGCAGGTGCCTTAGCATTCCATCATTCTTACGCCATCAAAGTGCCAACGCAATGCTTTTGCCTCCTTTGGGTTCGCAAACAAACGCTTCAAACGGGAATTACAGTGATACCATGCCACCTTAGCAGAGGACCTTTTTTCACCTCAATGCTCTCGCCATCATCATCTGAATGACTCTTACGCTTGTACCGGATGCGCTGCACACCGGACATATATGCAAGTTTGTGTACTTTATGCGACAGATACAATGCTTGGACATGCATGTATTCTTTCTACTTCCATTCCCAAGGGACAAAGAACCCGCTGGCTTTGTAGGTGCTTGTCGGCAACTCGCTTCCTCTCGAAGCATGTCCGCCAATAGACGAATAAATATTGTGAAACTCTTTGTCGGACCAACCGCTGCTTGCCTTCAATTTGAGTAGTTGAAGCACGGATGATAACCTTGTGTATTTCAACTTGCACCTCGCGAACAAAGGTTTCTCCGAGTCCTCCATTAAGCCCTCGAACTGCCCATATTCCCCGTCATCAAGGTTTCTTCGCATCGTGATAGCATCTCGATCCAAATTGTCATCGGCAACCCGTCCTCATCGAAGCACAATCGATATGATCATCCGACATATCATTGACATCGCCGATTTATATTAACACTACTTGCCGCTCAGATATTATGCTCTTCGCCATGACCGTCCAACATGTATAGCCCCTTTGAAACCCCTTCGAATCAAGTGTGCTTCGACCATACCGAAGTTTCAAACATCTTCAGATTTTCGCAATCAATGCACGGACATGACATGAATTGCACCCCTTATTAAACATATCCTCCTCGCAGCCTCTTTTGAAAGTGGAGACGCCATTAAGGTACTCAAGACTCAGACGGTTCTCAACAGACATCCAAATTTCGATCCATCTACGCTACACATGTAACACTTAGTGTTAAATATTATGCACTGTGTAGTGCGATGCACACATTCTTAAACTAATTATGCAATTACATACCTTAATTACATCACAAAGAAATAATTAACACAATTCAAATTAATCTTCAATATAATAATGAAATTAGAACCCATTACTAACCTTAGATCACCAAAAGACTTGAATTGATCTATAAGCTAGATCTAAACAATCTTTAAATTCTATCCTTAACAAGCTAGCTAGCTACATCATGATCGAATATTATATTATGCAAATAGAACCATTACTAGCTAACCTTATTCATCAAACAACCAACACATGGTTCTAGCTACAAGATAGATCTAAAAAATCATCAAATTCCTTCCTTATCAAGATAGATGTTGAATATAATGCAATTAAAACACAAGACTAACCAAATATCACAAACAACATATGGATCCAAAGCTACAATTAAACTAGATCTAATCAAACAATCTTTAAATTAATTCTCTCCTAACAAACCCAGATATTGAATTGATGCATGCAATTAGAGAACTCATTACTAACCTTAGATCACCAAAATCAAATGAATCTAATATCACCCTTCAAATCAATGGCTTTTTTCAAAAAATCGCCTCACTTCCAGTACCGCCACTTAGCATAGAAACCAAACCCTATAAACGGTGGATGGATCGAGGCTGCTTTTACGGAGACGGTTTTATCACAGACGGTTTTATATTACGTACGCCTCGGATACAAGAATATCGCAGACGGTTTCTAAATATAACCGCTCTGTAATGATTATCAGAGATATTATAGACGGTTGTGTTATATAACCGTCAGGAAATCACGCACGGTTTTACTAAACCGCTCGTAATGAGTATCAGAGCTATCATGTATGGTTATATTTAGAAACCGTCTCGTGATATTTTTGTATCACGCACGGCCGTAATATAAAACCGCTCGTGATATATGCACCGATGGTTTGAGTACATAACCGCTCAGGATGTTCCTGATATTACGCATTTTTCAAAACCGCTCGTGATCGCAAGGCCTCGATATAAGCCTCATTGTAGTAGTGTACTAACAGCTTTTTCCAAACAGTTAGTTCTATGTGAATGAGCTAGGTAATTATACTCCTTTGGTATTTCTTTTTCCCGTATAGCTAATGGTGTTTCTAGTGCAATACAATTTTTTGCCGACAGATAAAATAAAATAGAAAAATTCCTTATATACCACTTAAAGCTTCTTCTCTGATACGTTACTAAAAAATTTTTGTTTTTCTATGCCAACGTTGCACTTTGACGCCACAAAACCAGCGACAAAATATTGCCGACAAAGTTATACTCGACAAGATAACGGTCTAGCCTCTTGAAAAATTGTTACAAAGCTGGGATACTACAGTCAGCTATATATAAACTGACCAACCATCGGAAACTACTAGAAAATAAAAATGTAGTAGTAGCGTAAAACCAGATTATGGAGTGGCAAGGATAAAATAAGCATATTGTTTGCATGGCATGCAGAACCTAAATTGTACACCATTTGAGAGCAAAAAAAAAATTGTGTAGATGTGTCGCTTTTTGTTTGTATGCACAACACAAGCTAATATATATATATATATATATATATATATATATATATATATATATATATATATATATATATATATATATATATATACACACACACACACACACACACCAAACAAACAACTTGATCTATTTGGAATGTTGACCACACTGTGTAAAAGAATGAACAAATGTTGCACAATCAAGTACAAGGGCTTAATAATGCACATCTGTCTCTCTTGTAGAGAGAAAAAAATTGATCACAGAAGAATATACTTGAATGAACTAATAAAAGTAGGACAAAAAGGAAACAGTGTGGCCGTTTGCCGCGTCTTCTGTATATATATGCGAGAGCTTTTAGCAGCAGGTTGAGCCGCCGCTTCCGCCCGACTTGGAGCCACCGAATATCTGCGTCACCATCCCGATTCCGCTCTCCAGCCAGTCGTCCCGCTGCAACGGCCTCGCCGCGACAGCGAGGACGCTCAGGATTTGCATCAAGATCACGACCATGAGCGCTAACCTCGCCACCGCCGCCGCCATCGTCGTCGCCGTTGTCGTGTAAACAGGAGACAGAAAAGACGTACAGAAAGCTCGCTAGCTTTCGATTCTCAGCTTTTCTGTTTGTTGATCGATCTAGCTTGAAGTTTTGTTTGATGAAGAAAGATTTGCAAGGTGAGCTCGTTTATATAGCTGTGGTTAGGTTAGGTAGGGACACTGTGCCATGTTTGAATTCTTCTTCCGCATGGTTTGAAGTCTCCGTACGTGTTCTTGGTATTACGTGCGTAATATATATTTTATTTTTATGCATGCCTAGCAAGCTAGTTCCTAATTTCTTCGACATGTGTTGACACTAAAAACGTGAAGTAGGGTTTTTGATTGCAACACACTGGACGAACACCGGGTTCGAGTGTGCCAATCGATTTAACCCTGCAATCAATAAGGAAAAGCCGTGAAATTCGCTCCAAGCTGATAATTAGAGAATAATCGGTTAAATTTGAATCAGCCAAGGGCCGATCAAAGGTAAACAGATCACCGATCAAGGCTAATCAGAAGGTAAAAGGTAGATTAATTTCAAAAGGCAATGCGCAAAGAAAATAGAACTAATCGACTAAGAATCAAGACGATCAACAATCGGCGATACATGTACTTTTATTGATCGAGGTCGATTTTACAAAAGAGTATTACAAGACTAAAAGCTAAAGAAAACAAAACCGCAGATGTGATTTGTCAGGATGTCCTTCAAGCAAACTTAGGTTCACTTTTATATTCACACCCTATCCGAAGTCCTCGCTCACACGATAACACAATCCGGTCCGCTATGGTTTCGACTTTGTTTCCAAAGATGCAAGATGTATTATCCAAACTTTCCAGTGGATGCATCGCATTATCCAAACTCTCGTGTCTCGCCGATTCGCCTCAGATTCCCAAAACTGTGCAAACATACGCCCCATTTTTGGAAGATAACTTGTTATCTTTCAAAAATCTATCTGGCTTCCTCCAAGGTACTCATCCCAATCCCAAAAAGTAATGATCAGTATTACTTAGGACCGATAGGGAGTCTAGATGCCGATACGGTAATTAACGAAGAAATCCCTAGACTCCCCTTATCGGCAAAAGGTTACAACGTAGAAGAGTGGGGTAAAAGTTTTAGGGCTTGGCCGACGGCTCTCAAGGGGTGGAGAAACTGGTATATCAGAGTATCGGCTCAGAAGAGAGAGGAATGGGAAAGGATGGGTATAGCCGAATGCATTCCTTTAAGCTTGGCCAATCCAAGCCAATGAGCTCCTTGGTATTACTTCTGTTATTTTTGGTCTGACACCTTCAATACCTTCCTATTCGGATCGCCCCATCGCCCAACACTTCTAGACATAGCGAGTAATTGTGTTGTCTTAGGCCCGATGGTGAGCAAACATCGCTTTTAGTGGGAAACCCAAATACAAGCTGATTCAATCTAAAGGTGAAGGGTGGTCTAAGTACGCTCAAAGACAATAATAAAGTAAATGGACTGGTATCGGATAAAGAACATGTTGCATTCCTCAATCTATGATTAGAAAGATTCTTGTTTTGTGGAGCTTCTCTTGGGCCAACTCAAGTTTATCAATTGGTGGTAGAGCGGCTAGTAGAAGGTCATCGCCTGTTTCTAAAGATGCTCTCGAATCGCTTATCGATGATGCATATCATCAGGAGTCGACTTTTTTTTGGGTTTGCCCAATTTGTCGTCGGCAATATAGGTGGCCCTTTATGGTTTGTTTAACCGTGGCTTTATAGCATCTTTCACCGACGCTTCATTTCAACCTCTCGAAGACTTCGGCTTTCTCGCGAAGACTATCCCGAAAATGCTACTCCGTGATACAGGGCTAGCCGATCGCAAGGAGAGAGACTAATGATGTGCTTCAGTGGCGGCACTAAGATTACCCTAGCCGATTTGAAGAAATATTTATCGTTTTTTTTGAACTTGGACAGCACGACTTTTGGTCAACAGGGCTTCTTTTGTTATAGCACTGTGGCCGATTTCCAATGGCCTTCATTCCTCCACCTAGATGCTGACAGCTCTTCAATGCCTGAATCGACTTTGGAATTGTTTCGGATTTTTATTTCGCCCTACATTCTTCATGTCGGCCTGAACTCTAGAAATAGAACTTTTCAGCCCTCTTATGAATTTTACCATCCGTCAGTTTATGCTCGTCAGTTGGGCTTTGGCCAAGTTATTCCCTGCCTCCCGCTTCTTGATCGACTTCAGCCACGAGCTAGAGTAAGGAACGCAACATCGCTGAAATAGTCCTCGAAATAGCTGATGAGCTTCAAGTTACAGACCTGCCACACTTCTTTTTGAATACGCATTGAGCTGGTCAATTTTCCACATGGCGGTCATCTATAGCAGAAGCTCTTCTTCTAGATCGTACTCCATCGGCCGTTATAGATAAATTTTTACCAGACTTTCATGAGCCGACGATAGTTTCCAGCAGCAGCGGCAGCAGCAGTACCTCAAGCAGTGATAGTTCCTCAAGTTATATGAATTCATCGGTAGCTGTATAGGTATCGACTTTTTTCGAGAAATTCTTCCTTCAGCTCCCATTCTTCAATGACTAATCGTTCTTGCTCCTTTTGTAGGATATCACGCGGCAAGAAGTCTCGCCACTTGATAAAGCGACCACCTGTGTTCCACCTGAAGGTGCCTCGCGATTTAATTCCCCAACAATCGACAGGCATCACTAGCTATGCCTCTGGAAATCTTCGAGTACAAAGCCCTTCTCTTTCGGAGATTGAGAAAGGACGATTGCCGAGTAAGCACTTTTAGTCGACAATTATTTCTCACCTTATATTGCTAACTTCTTGTCATCCGATTTTGTAGAGAAACCCAAGTCCACTAAAGCTCCTGCCAGGCGACAGAAGCGCAAAGAACAGAGCGCTGAAAGCTCTCCTCGCACATCGGCCTTTATAGAGGTAATTTCTTTGTAATGTTCTCAATCTTTCATTTTTTAGTTCTCATTTATTTACTCCATGCAGCCCACCACATCAAATCAAGTAGCCGATATCTTGACTACCCTCGGCGCTTTATTCCCAAGAACCGACGATCCAGCCGCTTCTTCCTCGCTCGAGCCGGCTAATGGATCTGACGAGCTTGCTCGGCTTTTCTTTAGACGAGCTAGTCGATCCAGAAACGGTGAAGACAAACGACCATCCTGCTGACGTTCGCAAGATTATAGACGTGTCGATGGTGGCTTCGGCTTCTGTAGTCAAGTCTGCGCCCAATATACAGGAGAAGTTGAATCGGCTCCTTATTGAGATAAGCCAGCCAGAGTCCGCAATCCTTGCCAATGCACAGCCTATTCGTGATGCAATGGTCGCTAACGGAAGCCGACCGCCCTTCGGTTATGGCGTGTTTTGAACGTATGCCATCTGGACGAAAAGAAGGCAGAAGTTGATGCACCTAACGCCAGGATTGCTCAACGACAGACTCAAGAGGCCAATCAACGCCTTCTGGATAAGATGGTGTCAGATGCTAAGGCCAAGAAAAAGCAGTATGACGAAAGTTCCGTGTCACTTACGGCGGCCAAATCTTCTATCCGGGAGCTGGAATCGACTAAGAAGATTCTCGAGGATGAACTAGCCAAAGTGAATGGACAGTTGACCGATGCCCTTGCTGCTATGAACACAACGGCCGCAACTTTGAAGAGTCTTAAAGACGACGTTAGCTTGGCTGTTGCTAAAGTCCGAGATCAATCGGCCAAAGTTGTTCCTGTATAATGCCAAGGACGATGAAAACATCGTATATGGCATTACTGAGACTTTGGCTAAGGCGGTCGATCACCCGCTACTTTTAGGGCTAGGATCCTCGGATCGGTTTGTAATTTTATGGATGTTTTGTGTTGAAACGTGTTTCCATTTTTTTGCTATGATTTTGTAATATACTTTAATCGGTTGTTTAACCGATTATATTTAACCTTTTCCAAATTCTCACATTTGCGCATCGTCTTAATTATTCATGCACTAATCCATACGCTAGGATAATACTTCTTCAAATATTTCCCGTTAATTGCCTCTCGTAGCACCAATTCTCAAGTGTCTCGAGTATATACGCTGCTTCGCCAACAAGCCGATTTATCTTATAAGGTCCTTCCCACGCTTGCTTAATTATTTGCCAAATCGATTGTCTTTAGATCCAATCGACAATATTGTTTTCCAAACTAAATCGGCTTCGCCAAATGACTTGGGCACAACTTTCTTGTTATATGCTCTCGCAACTCTCTTCTTATTCTTTTCAAGCCGATTTAATGTAATTAGCCTTAATTCCGCCAAATCATCCAAATTGCATAGCATCAATTCCTTGTACTCATCGGCAGATAGACTATTCTGCCTCACCACTCTCATTAAGTTGATATTCACTTCTACGGGTAACACGACTTCTTGGCCATAAACCAACTGATATGGTGATAACTTAGTTGATCCATGCAATGCTAGCCGATACACCCATAACGACTCCGACAACGTTGTATGCCAATTTCTCGGCTTTTCATCGATTTTCCTTTTAATTAGTTTGATCAGAGTTTTATTGGATGACTCGGCTTGTCCATTGGCCTAGGCATAATAAGGCGATGAATTAAGCAATTTGATACCTAACCTTTTGCAAAGCTTTGAAATTCATTAGACATGAACACTATTCCTTGATCGGTCGTGATAGTTTGCGAAATACCAAACCAATGTATAATGTGCTCATTGACAAATTTGATAGCTTCTATACTCGTGACTTTCTTGAGAGGAATGGCTTCTACCCATTTTGAGAAATAATCTGTGGCTGTGAGGACGAATTTATGGCCTTTGCTCGATGCTGGGAATATTTGGTTGATTACATCTATCCCCCATCCTCTGAACGGTCATGGCTTGATAATCGGGTGTAAAGCCGATGCTGGCGCAATTTGCACATTCCCAAACTTTTGACAACTCTGACACCCTTTATAATATTTAAAACAATCTTCTAACATTGTCGGCCAAAAATACCCTGTTCGTCTTAGTATCCACTTCATTTTGTAAGCCGACTGATGTGAACCACAAATCCCTTCATGGACCTCACCCATAGCCACCTTTGCTTCTTCATCACCCAGGCATAGTTGAGCGAACGTATCTTTGACCGATTCTGTTTTGATTCTGAATTCGGCCGGCAAAGTAAAAACCATATTGATATCCATGGCAGGAGTATCATCACAAATCATTTGTGACCGCAAGTCATCTGAGGAATCTGACTCATCATCGGCCTGCTCCTTTTTTCTCCATTCCAGTTTGGCATGTCTTATCGGTCGTAATTCGTTGAATGCTTGATCTCTTTGTTTTTCTTCTTCGCTTCCTCATCTCCTCGCGCCCTCAGCGCCAAGACGCTTATGCTGAGATCGGCTAAGTCCTGTTGGGCACCACCTTGGTTTAGGCTCAATTGGCTTTCGTATTTTACCAGCCAGATTCTCTGTAGGCTTTGTATCCTTGTCTTGGTTTAGCGTGCCTAACCTTTCCTTAATCGGCTTTCTATGCCCTAACCCTGGCCAATCTTGCACCGATTCAAATAACCGCTTCTTACTAGTCATTTTGGCCATCTTTTCGAGGATAATGTCGTTTGGGACCCAATCTGCAATTCGACTCTCGTGGTATTCAAAGACTAGTCCAGAATCACGCTTAGTGCCCACAAAGCAAACAGGTCAAAGTACCACAATCATATACAAATGCGGAATAATAATAAAGTACTTCAAACATGTATATAAACGAGTTGTACGACCTTATGGTCACCTTACAATAGTTTGCCATGTGGCTTACATAAATAAGAGTATCAAGAAAATAACAATGAAAATAAAGCATCAGAGTGATCCATCTCTTGCCACAAAGCACCGACAAGGCTTGCTCCTAGTTCTCCGCCCTCATTAAACTCCTTTTCCTGCCAGGTAGACTCTTCCTCCGATATGTTGTTGTAAGGCAAGGGTGAGTACACACCGTGACTCAACAAGTCATGCATGTGATGCGCTTCTATTACTACATGCATGGCTTATTACAAAGGAATGGCTCAATTGGTTATTTTGCATTGCATCAATATTTTAAATTACTATTTATATAGATATAAAGCAAGAAAACCATCTTAATATAATAAGTTTCTCTCGATTGTTTTTTCACATAATTTTGGACACACAATTCTTAATCAAATTTCACCATTAACCCCGCACGCAACCTTTCATCCCATTTTATTTTCAAAGATCTACCTTGATCTGAATCCCTGCTTTGTCCAATTCCGTGAACTCTATTATTCAATAGTTTATACACTCGCAGAGGTTGTACACTTTACCCACAAGATACGATTAAGCCACCACAGTGATTGATTGTAACAAAGCCTTTCGTAAACTAACATCTAAACCTATGAACCTCCCCAAGATTGCCTTCCTAACACTTCCTCACACGAGCCAAAGTTTAGAATAAGTTTAACATCATGGATGGGTACCAAGCCATAGCACAGTGCACGCCCCCCATACGCTACACCCTTGTATAACCGCCGCCCGATGTGTCAAAGGAAAGATATTAGAACCTTACTAAACTAGGTTTGTCCCATTCCGCATATGTGGTTGTACGAGTAACTCACTCAAAGGCTCACAAGGTAAAGTACTTAACTGTCCAGGGCAAGACTTCCTTCCAAAAGTTTGGCACACAAACCATTTCATTTTACTTAATTCATTCCGTTGCTACACAGCCCACTCGCACGAAGCCATCTTGCCACTTGCCCTAGTCTAAATCATTTCCCACCCCAAGTTGTTTTACTGGCAACACATACCAAAGAAATCAACCTTCATGTAGAACCACACAGTCTCCACACTTCAACATCATTACTAATAACATTCCACCATTTACCAAAATACATTCACCATTCCTTTAGTCAATGTTGCTTTTGTATTATAAAAGATTATTCACTTACATAAGCAAGGCTAAGCAACTATTCACTTGCCTAGCCTCCCGTGTTGGCATATCATTGCATCCAACTAATGTTATCAACTTAGGGCATCAAGTGAATCATGGCATACAAATATTAGAGACAAGGTGGCAATAACAAATAGGTTAATTAACTAATTCACCCAAATTAATTAAATTTATTTTTAGTTAAATTAGCATACATAGTTTGAATCAAAATCTATTTTCAACACTTAGGAGCAAATGATCAAAGTATGACTTGCCTTCAAACAGCAAATGATCCTGATCTCGAGCTTGGCCTCGTGCTGGAAATTCCCTCGGTTTTTTCTTTCAAATCAACGATACTCAATAAGCATACATTCAATAAATACACTAAACAGATAGCAAGATCAACTCTAAAAAATAAAATAAAATTCGCCAATAAATAGTTTACATTTTTATAAATTTTAGAACTGAATCACCCAATTCGGAGTTAAGACGCAAAAGTTATAGCGATTACAAGTTTGTAAATTCAAATTAAAGAAAATCCAAATTAATCTATTTATTTTTCTTCCGAAAATCCAGATAAATTCTTAGGTTGACACGCGGCAGCATCGAGTTAGCCACGTCACCAGTTCTATGGACCGGGTTCATGGTTTCGGCAAGACGGTGGACTCCGTCCACCAAAGATAATGCTACCGACATGCGGTCGACAACATCGCGGCAACGACGACGTTCAGACCTATTGCCGACACGCGGTAAGATCCTGCCGCCTCGCTCAAATCAATCGGTCACAATTGATCGCTCAACTCCCCGAGCCACGCCACAACACACGACACACGCTGGCATCTTCGCCCGCTGGTTTTCCATCCAACGGCCGGCCCACGCATTATCCAACCCAGCCGCCACGCGGCACCATCCAAGCCGTCCGTTGGATCCAACAGTTCAAACGCGATGCCGCTTCAGAACCCTAGGGCTACGCGGTGCACTTCTATTGGCTAATGGTACGGCGAAATCTCGCCCGCGTGTTCAAAATCCGACGGCTCGGATTCGGCCAACGACCAGCCCTGACCTAGCGGTGTGGATGGTCCCGGCGAGAGACACTTGACTGCATCCCGGCCGGCCATCCTCAATCCAACGGCTAATACCAATATGACTCGTTGCAACGACCATCGCCTGATCCGGATCTAACGGCTGGAGTTTCTCTAATCTCTAACAAACAGTACTGCTATGCGGCACTATGGTGGCAGTCGGATCAAGAATCAATGGCCGATATTTACCCAAGTCACTCAGGTCTCGATTCTATAGGGAGGGAGACGTGGCTTTACCTCGGACGTTAGATGGAGATCCGACGGCGACGGAGTGTTGCGGTGTTTCGAAGACGAGGCGGCGGCGCTTGCTATCGGAGTTGGGGAAGATGAAGTAGCCGACAACATTTCCGGGCGTCTCTGGTGAGGTGGAGTACTCCAATCAACGGGCCTTGACACGATGGACTCGGAGTGGGACTCGGATGCGGTGGTGAGTGATGAACGGCGGTGGAAAATGGCAAAAACCGAAGCAAAGCGAAGTCCTACTCCGGCGAGGGTTTCTACGGGCTAGAGAGCTTCTTAACGCACAAGCTTAGAGGGAAATGGAGCGGACCGTCGTGCACATTCCAACGGCTATATTACGGCGAGATGACGCCGATACACGAGCATGTACCAAGCACGCAACCGTTTTCTCCAAGCGTAATGGCGGCGACGCCCGGCTGCTCATCTCCCGCGCGATGTGGCGCCATCCGGAGCATCCGAGCGCCACGATCCGACAGCACATGTGCACGGGCGACGCGGCTTTGGTCCAAATGACGATCGCGATCCAATCGGCTCAGTATGCAGCGACGTTAGGGTGCCAATTATTTGGGTCGATCGACGCCAAGACAAGAGTTGGGCTCGCCCAACACCGCTAAGTCAAAATTTTCAGATTTTTCAAATAAAACAAATTCACAAATTCAAATTAATTATTTAGAGCTCTAAAATACCCGAAAAAATTCTAGAAAATATTTCATGGTATTTAGAACTTAAATAAAATATTTGTATTTATTTTTATAAATACTTTTTGATATTTAATTATTCAAGAGAAAGATAAATTCAAATTAAACTCAAATAAATCCAAATAAATCCCAAAATTCATTAAAAATTCAAGTAACTCCAAAATTTAAATTAGGCCAAATTTTGGGATGTTACAAACCTACTCGTGGGGGATATATACCGGGGCCCACACTACAGGACTCATGAGGCCCAACTCGGGCGAACTAGGCCAGCCGACTACTAAGGTCTGAGGTATATCATCGAAGCGAGTGTGAAGAATCGTGACAAATCCTAATTAAGGAAACCGAGTCAGATAGGGCAGGGGATGAATGTAATCCAAACTAATAAAGAGTCGGGATAGATATGAAGGTGCAATTTCCATCTCAGATCCAATGGTATTCTTATTGTAACCGCCTCTTCTCTCGCTATATATAAAGGAGGCGGGGAACCATCGAGGACAACATCATAAGCAAATAAGCTAGCCAATCATAATCCCAGACATGTGACTAGGGTATTATCTCCACCGTGGGAGCCCGAACTCAGATAATTTCCTATGTCTTGTGCTACCATCGAAGTTTGATCCAAATACTAGCCCCTTTTCATTATTGCTGTGAATAACCTCGACAACCCCTTAATAGAATCTCGATTTTAGATTCAAAGCTAACTAGAGAATAGGTTCGGGAATTCCTTTTTCAAATCTTCTTCGCGCTCCCAAGTGGCTTCGCTTTCTGAGTGATTGCTCCACTGTACTCTACAAAAGCGGGTTGTCTTGTTTCTTGTTTTCCGATCCATTGTGTCCATAATCTTTACCGGGTACTCTTTGTAGGTTAAGTCCTCCTACAGTTCAATTGCTTCTAGGGGTGTTTGCTCGTCAGGAACTCGGAGACACTTCTTGAGTTGCGAAACATGAAAGTCCAGTTGGTATGCGACTTCTCCCCTGCGGCTTATGATCTTAAATGGTCCTACATATCTTGGTGCAAGTTTCCCCTTTTTGTGAAACCTTTGGACTCTCTTAAGAGGCGTAACCCTGAGATACACAAAATCTTCAGGCTCGAAGCTTTAATCTCTGCAGCGGTTATCTGCATAGCTCTTTTGCCTTGACTGAGCAATTTTCAGCCTTTCTCTGATCATGGCTATCTGTTCCTCGACTTCTTGGAGTATGTCCGGTCCAAGGACACAACGTTCACCTGTCTCATTCCAATTCAATGGTGTTCTACAAGGTCGACCATACAGTGGTTCAAAATGTGACATCTGTAAACTGGCCTGGTAGCTATTGTTGTAACTAAATTCTGCATATGACAAACATTTGTCCCATGATGTTGTATAGGCTAACGCACAAGCTCTTAACATACCTTCTAATATCTCGATTGACTATTTCGCGTCATTCATCCTGGCTCATGATGATAAGTCGTGATCGAGTTCAATCGTGTTCCTGTGAGCTTCATGCAACTTACCCCAAAACCTTGAGGTAAATTGGGTACCTCTCGTCTCGACATTATCTTCTTTATAATTCGCAAGCAAACGATCCTTGCCATGTATAGCTCGCTATCTTATCTCTCGAGTAGGTTGTCTTTACCGGTATGAAATGCGCAACTTTCATGAAACGATCTACTATGACCCATATGGAGTCATAACCACCTTGAGTCCTTGGCAAACCAAAGGATAAAATCCATTCCGATTTCTTCCACTTCCACTCGGTATTTTCAATGGTCAGCAGCAGCCCTCGGCCGGTCTCTAGTGCATAGCTTTGACTTGTCAGCATACATCACACAACGCTACATGCTCACTACCTCTCTTCATATTCGCCACCGTAACCTTTCTTTCAAGTCTTGGTACATTCACACTTCGTGATGAATCAATACTTGGAGTCATGAGCTTCCTCCAATATTAACTGCTTCATCTCCCTTTTGTTGGGTACACAAATGCACTCTTTCATCCATAGTGTGCCTTGTTCGTCCAGCTTAAATTCCTTTGCCTCACCTTCTTCCATCTTGGACTTAATTCGCTCGATCTTCTCATCATTCTTCTGACCTTCCCTAATCTGGTCCTCTAAGGTAGGCTTTACTTCTAAAGCAGCTACGAATCCTTTCGAAACAACTTCCAATTTCAACTTCTGAAAGTCCTTGCACAATTCTGTTTGGCTCCCTTCTATTAACATATTTATGCTATGGCTTTTTCGGCTCAAGGCATCAGCCACCACATTGGCTTTGCCTGGATGATAGTGAATCCCCATGTTGTAATCTTTGATTAGCTCTAACCACCTTCTTTGCCTCATGTTCAGGTCAGATTGGGTGAAAATGTATTTAAGACTCTTATGATCTCAGATACACCTCACATATATTTCCAATGAGATAGTGACGCCATATTTTAAGGCATGCACTACACCGCTAGTTCTAGGTCATGCGCGGGTAATTCCTTCATGTGGCCTTAACTGCTTTGATGCGTAGTTACTACCTTTCCATTTTGCATTAACACATATCCAAGTCCTTGTCGTGATGCATCACAATATATATCAAAACTTTGGTGTGTGTTTGGCAAAACTAATACCGGCCGATGTCAAACGCTTTTAATTCCGAAAACTCTTCTCACAACTGTGTCCAAACAAATTTCTTCTTCTTTCTTAAGCAATTGCGTAAGAGGTCTAGCAATTGTTGAAAACCCTTCTATAAATCGGCGGTAGTAACCAGCCATCCCAAGAAAACTACGGATCTGGGTCACCGTCTTTGGTGGCTCCCAATGCAGTACTGTCTCTACCTTGCTTGGGTCTAATGCAATTCCTTCGGCGATCATTACATGCCCTAAGAATTCTACCTTACTCTTCCAGAAATTACATTTACTGAACTTAGCAAACAACTGTTGCTCTCTTAACTTTTCCAAAACTAACATCAAATGTTTAGCGTGCTCTTCATTCGTCTTTGAATAAACCAAGATATCATCGATGAACACGACTACAAATTTATCTAGATATTCCATAAAAACTTTGTTCATCAAGTTCTTAAAGTATGCTGGTGCATTCGTCAATCCAAAAGACATAACGGTGAACTCGTAGTGTCCATATCTTGAAGAAAATGCAGTCTTTGGTATGTCTTCTGTCTTAATTTTCAGCTGGTGATATCCTGATCTAAGATTAATCTTAGAGAAAACTCCTGCCCCTCTTAATTGATCAAATAGATCATCTATCCTCGGCAACGGATACTTGTTCTTTATTGTTACTTCATTAAGTGCACGATAATCTACATACATCCGAAAACTCCCGCTTCTTCTTAACAAATAGGACCGGTGTTCCCTAAGGTGACGAAGCCTACCGATGAATCCTTTTTCCAATAGTTCCTCGACCGCTTCTTCATTTCTACCAACTCCCTGCGGACATCCGATATGGTCTCTTTGCTATTGGTGTTGTTCCGTGCACTAAATCGACATAAACTCTATGTCCCTCGTCTGTGGCATTCTGTAACTCCTCAGAAAAATGTCCTGATACTCACCGACCATCGGTACATCCTTCAAACCGATGGTCTCTAGATTGGTTACCAACAACTACCCTTCTCGAACCTGCCGCTGCTTGAAATTCAACTTTCCCGCCATCGTGGCTTTCAATAGACACAACCCTTCGTCCACAGTCTAGTACAACTTTATATTTAGACAACCAATCCATTCCCAATATAACATTTAGAGTTTGGGTATCTAATATAATAAGGTTCGCTAGGAACTCTACGCCTTTTATTAATAGCTTAACCCCAGAACAACCGATCTTAGATCGAAGTTCTAATCTAGGGGTTTGGACTAGAAGCGTATTCTTAAGGTTGACAATACCCAATTCATTTTGCACAGCAAAGACTTGAGAAACGAATGAATGTGATGCTCCGGAATCAAATAAAACTGTAGCTGGTATTGAGTTGACTAGAAACTTACCCAGTACAACGTCCGTGGAGTTCTGAACTTCATCTGCGGTGACGTAGTTGACTCTTCCTTGTGCAATTGCCTGGGGTGTGGTTCCAGCTTGGGTAGGTCCTCTGCTCCCACCTTGAGCAGGGGTTCTAGCAGGTGTGCTTCCTAAGTTGAAACGTACTAGTGTCACCCCTCCTTCTGGGGCAAAACATTGGCGGCGTGCCCTGCCTCATTGCAATTGTAGCAACGCTTTCCTAACATCTATCGGTTTCTCCATTCTGCTAATAGTTTTGATTGGAGTCTGAAAAGTTTGTCCTGTCGGTTTTGGCATTGGCGGCAGGTGTCCGCATTGTTCCCTTTGCTGGAATCTGGGAAACTATTGAGGTACCATTCTTGGTTTCGCCGACTCAAGGCCCTCCTTTGTTGTGCCATGCGCTTACTATGTTGTCATCTAGTTCCTTGCGCTTGTCTTCCAATATAAGCGCCTTTATTCACCATCTCTTGAAAATCGTGGAATGTGGGTAATCAATCCCAACCGCAATCCAAAGGTTAAGTCCTTTCATGAAACGGGATCGCTTAGTTTTATCTATTGCTACGCCCCTTCGAGCGAAGCGCCAACCGGGTGAACTTATTCAAATAATCGCCACCGATTGGCCTCCTTGCTTCATACGCTTAAACTCTTCCTTTTTTCAGCTCCATGATACCTTTCCGCATATGATATCGATTTAAAAGATACGTAAATTCTTCCCAAGTGATTTCTTGTGGGTTTTCCTGCGATGCGCAGTAGTTTTCCCACCACTCAACTGCTGTCCCTTCTAGCTGATGAGAAGCATAAAGCACCCTCTCATTTCCAACACACTCTGTGTTATATGCAACTTCCTCTCGATGGTCCTCAACCACCATCCGCTTCTAATGGACTAGCATTGCCCGAGTAGTGATGGTCATGTCCTCATGAGCTCTGATACCTTGAGTAGGACGGGACCATTATTAATGTACCGATTGTTGGTACCGCTGATCGGTGATCTGCTGCATGGTTGTCATCATTGTTTGCATCACCAGTTTGTGCCGCTAGGAATGCTCCTAGGTTCTCGTGATGTCAACTCCGGGTCTTGCTTGAGGATTTGCATTGCTCGATCGCCTCCCTCGATGTAACCATCGCCGCCAATTCCTAGATACAGTGTTCACCATCTCGCCGATTGCTTTGTCGGTTTAGAGATAAGGGGAAAAGAAAGTAGACAAGTAGAAGAATTTATACGGGGAAACATATGTAATTAAAACCTTAAACGACAATTCATAGATAGTAGATAAGTATAGTTGCTTACAAGGGCCTAAGAGCCATGCAACATACGTCAAACACACATCATACAACCATAACAACACATAAAGTTTGACTCAAAGCAAACGTTCTAGGAGCAGACTCGATAGGACTAACTCAAACAAATGTTCTAAGAAACCTCTCGATAAAACCGACTCGATAACTTGACTCAACATTTGAGTCGAATTCCAAAAGAAAATAAAACTCTCACCATCGAGCCACCCCCGGCTGTGGTCCTCTCGGGTATCTGTGGGTGGGTGCGGCATGGGAACAACCGGTCCCGATGCCCCACTCATCGGGTCAGACGATTTAACGACCCCACCGACTCGACGGCCTCCTGGCCGCTTCGCCTCGTGGCCGGTGGCTCACGCTCCTCGTGACTGGTGCCTCCTGCACCTGCTCCTCGGGGTCCGGCAGGTAGCTCCAGCCTGCTCGCTCAGTCCCATAACGCCTCCTCTAGCTCACGGACCTCGATGGAGGAGCTAGATACTCCCGAGCCTCCCGTAGTCGAGTCCTCGACATCCGCGACCTCGCCACGGCCCTTCTGAAACTCCGGATCTGTCTCGCTTATGGACTCCCTCGGCCATGACGAACCTCACCAGATAGGTGATCGAAGCGTCCTCCTCCTCGACGGATCTCGACAAGCGGTTGTCCCGCCTGGTGATGACGAAGATCAGGTTTTCCAAATTGCCGAGTAGGTGTGGGCGATCCGCAGATCGCAAGACGCTAAGAACCTCGAATCCCCGCCAAACGAGACCTCCGGCAAAGGATGTAGATAGGATGACTCACTCTCCCCCTTTCGCAAGCGTAAACTATAATCTTCACGCCCCAAGCAATGTCCAAATTCCCGCCGAACCACGAGGTTCTCGATAGATCGCCTATCGAAGCCCTCAAGCAACTCTGATCATACACCACAACTTCTGCAAGGTGAATCCACCAAAGGTGCTCACCGAAAGTGTGGATCCTCCTCATCCGCCAAATCACACCTCGTTAGCCCTAGATTTTAAAATCATAAAGTAATAATGTAAAATTGCAGCATAGATACGTAAGTAAGAAGAAGAAGATTAGTCAAGATTTCATTGATAATCTTGTACCGCTTTTAATCTTTAGAAAATAGTTTTATTTTCCTCGCCAGCCTACCTAGGGTCAAGTCCTCACACCAAGATGGCTCGATACCAACTCTGCCGAGACCCGACCAAAATTTGGACCTTCAGGTATTTAGCACTAGTCCAGATCACGCTTAGTGCACACAAGCAAACAGGTCAAAGTACCACAAACATAAACAAATGAATAATAATAAAGTACTTCAAACATGTATATAAATGAGTTGTATGACCTTATAGTCACCTTACAATAGTTTGCCACGCAGGCTTACATAAATCGAGTATCGTGAAAATAACAATGAAAATAAAGCATCGTAGTGATCCATCTCTTTACATGTGCTCACGACAAGGCTTGCTCCCTAGTTCTCCTATTCCTCATTAAACTCTTTTTTCCAAACATGCGTAGACTCTTCCTCTCATATGTTGTTGTAAGGGGGAGAGTACATCAGCACTCAACAAGTCATGCATGTGATGCGCTTCTATTACTACATGCATGGCTTATTACAAAGGAATGGCTCAATTGGTTATTTTGCATTGCATCAATATTTTAACTTACTATTTATTTAGATTTAAAGCAAAGAAACCATCTTAATATAATAAGTTTCTCCGATTGTTTTCCACATAATTTTGGACACACAAATTCTTAATCAAATTTCACTGCTAACTCCCCGCACGCACTTTCATCCCATTTTATTTTCAAAGATCTACCCTTGATCAGTAATCCCCGAGCTTTGTCCCATTCTCAGGACTCTCGCCAATAGTTTATACACTCGCAGAGGTTGTACACTTTACCTACAAGATACAAAGCCACCACACATGTGATTGATTGTAACAAAGCCTTTCGTAAACTAACATCTAAACTATGAACCTCCCCAATATTGCCTTCCTAACACTTCCCTCATATGAGCCAAAGTTTAGAATAAGCTAATATCAGTTGGATGGGTAAAGTCAACACACGTACGCTTCCCCCATACGCTACACCTCTTGTATAACCTGCCCCGAGGTGTCAAAGGAAAGATATTAGAACCTTACTAAACTAGGTCTCATCCCATTCCGCATATGTGGTTGTACGAGTAACTCAGCCAAAGGCTCACAAGGTAAACTCCTTAACTGGCCTGTGGCAAGACTTCTTCCAAAAGTTTGGCACATACCATCTCATTTTACTTAATTCATTCCGTTTGCCACACGTGCCCACCTAGCACGGGCCATCTTGCCACTTGCCCTAGTATAAATCATTTCCCACCCCAAGTTGTTTTATTTGCAACACATGCCAAAGAATCAACCATCATGTAGAACCACACGTGTCTCCACACTTCAACATCATTACTAACAACATTTCACCATTTACCAAAATGCATTCACTATTACTTTAGTCAATGTTGCTTTTGTATTATAAAAGGTTATTCACGATATAAGCATGGCTACAACTATTCACTCGCCTAGACTCCCGTGTTGGCATATCATTGCATCCAACTAATGTTATCAACTTAGGGCACCAAGTGAATCATGGCATACAAATATTAGAGACAAGGTGGCAATAATAAATAGGTTAATTAACTAATTCACCCAAATTAATTAAATCTATTTTTAGTTAAATTAGCATGCATAGTTTGAATAAAAATATATTTTCAACACTTAGGAGCAAAATGATCAAAGCATGACTTGCCTTCAAATAGCAGCTGATCTTGATCTCGAGCTTGGTCTTGTGCTGGAAATTCCCCCTCGAAGTTTTCCGGCAAATCAACATCTACTCGAATATGCATACATTCAATAAATACACTAAACAGACAGCAAGATCAACTCTAAAAATAAAATAAAATTCACCAATAAATAGTTCACATTTTTACAAATTTTTAGCAACTGGAATCACCCAATTCGGAGTTCAGACGCAAAAGTTATAGCGATTACAAGTTTGGAAATTCAAATAAAAGAAAAATCCGAATTAATCTATTTATTTTTTTGGAAAATCCAGATAAATTCTTAGGCTGACACGTGGCAGCATCAGAGTTAGCCACGTCGCCTCGGGTCTATGGACCGGGTTTATGGCTCGGCTTGGGCGCACGGTGGACTCGGTCCACCAACATAGTGCGGTTGACATGCGGTTCGACAACACTCGGTAACGACGGCGCGCAGACCTATTGCCGACATCGCGGCAAGATCGCCGCCCGCCAAATCAACGGTCACGATTGACCGCTCAACTCCCAACCACGCCACAACACACGACACATTGCAACTTCCCTTCCCGCTGGTTTTCCATCCAACGGCTTGGCCCACGACAAATACCAACCCACTCGCCACGCGGCACCATCTGCCGTCTGCTGGATCCAACGGCTAAACGCGATGTCGCTCAAAACCCAAGAACTCACGCGCGCGCTTCTATTGGCTAATGGTACGGCGAAATCTTGCCCGCGTGTTCAAAATCCGATGGCACGGATTCGGCCAACGACCAGCCCTGACCTAGCGGCGTGGATGGTCCCGGTGAGAGACATTTGGCCGCATCCCGGCCGGCCATCCTCGATCCAATGGCTAATACCGATATGACTCGGTGCAACGACCATCGCCCGATCCGGATCTAACGGTTGGAGTTTCTCTAATCTCTAACAAATAGTACTGCTATGCGGCGCTATGGTGGCAGTCGGATCAAGAATCAACGGCCGAGATTTACCCAAGTCACTCAGGTCTCGATTCTACAGGGAGGGAGACGTGGCTTTACCTTGGACGTTAGATGGAGATTTGACGGCGACGGAGTGTTGCGGTGTTTCAAAGACGAGGCGGCGGCGCTTGCTATCGGAGTTGGGGAAGATGAAGTAGCCGACGACGTTTCCGGGCGTCTCTGGTGAGGTGGAGTACTCCAATCAACGGGGCTTGACACGATGGACTCGGAGTGGGACTTAGATGCGGTGGTGAGTGATGAACGGCAATGAAAATGGCAAAATCAAGCAAAGCGAAGTCCTACTCCGCGAGGGTTTCTACGGGCTAGAGAGCTTCTTAACGCACAAGCTTAGAGGGAAATGGAGCGGACCGTCGTGCACATTCCAACGGGCTATATTACGAAGGAGATGGCGCTTCGATACACGCAGCACACCGCCTTAATGCAATCGTTTTCTTCGGCGAATGGCGCAATGCGCCCGACTACTATCTCTCACGCGATGTTGCGCCATCCGAAGGCCCGAGCGCCACGATCCGACGGCAGATGTGCACTGCGACGGCGGCTGTTCAAATTGACGATCATGATCCAACGCTCAGGCGAGCGACGCTAGGGTTCCAATTATTCGACCGACCGACGCAAGACAAGAAGTTGGGCTCGGCCCAACAACTCAAGGTCGAAATTTTTCAGATTTTCGAATAAAAACAAATTCATAATTCAAATTAATTATTTAGAGCTCTAAAGATACCCAAAAATTCTAGAAAAATTCTAGAAAATATTTCATGGTATTTAGAACTTAAATAAAATATTTTTATTTATTTTTGATAAATACTTTTCTGATATTAAATTATTCAAGAGAAAGATAAATTCAAATTAAACTCAAATAAATCCAAATAAATCCCAAAAATTCACAAAAATTCAAGTAACTCCAAAAATTTAAATTAAGCCAAATTTTGGGATGTTACATGCTCCATGGGACATGACCTTGGAGAAGGCAATGCGACACCCCTTTCCCAACAAAATTGCCAAAAGGGACATCTCCGATGAGCTCTTTCGATGTTGTCTGGCCGATACGAGTTGTTTGGTCGACGAAGTTGCTGCTTTTGTCGCCGGCTTATCTTTTCGTTTTTCTCAAGTAGCTGCGAAAAAGTTGGCTTTGGTCTGAATGCTGATTTTCGAGGCGGGGACCGTTCAGCTTTGTACCATCGTCCGACCTGTAATTCTCCTTTTGGCTTGATCGTCCTCAAGTTTTTTCCATTTTGATCAGCTTCTATTTGGAGTGTGCCGATCGTTATCTTCAGTGTTTCCCCTTTTGAACTGGACTGCACGTCGACTCGCCGTGTTGTTTTAGGTTTTTCATCTACAATCTCCTTCCCTTTGCTTGAGCATTGGACCATGTTTATCGGAAAGGGATTAACATCCACTTCCATGGCCTACCGTTTCGCGAATTTGAGCCGATCGCTCTTCAATGGCCGCTTGTATCTAATGCCGTAAGATATTGCGGTCATTAGTGTTGTGAGAAAAGAATGATGCCACTTACAATATCGCTGCTTTCTTGATCTCGCTTACCGATGGTATGATATGTCCTTCTGGCAGTCGTATCAACTTTTCTTGTAATAACATATCAAATATATGATCGCATTTGGATACGTCATTTATTTTTCGTTGGTTTAAGCCATGAGCAGACGAGAGGTTTTTTGGAGCCTTTTATCCACTCAGCTATATTTACATCTGTTTCATCTTCAGAATTTTCACTTGAACTATAATCAACCATGTTCACCTTGGCCTTATCCTTGCCATTCCCATTTAATCTAAATTTATCTTTGAATTCTTTACTTAAATATCGGCCCTCTTGTACCGATACACGATGAAGCAGATAGCCTAGGTCGGTAAACTCCTGCCCAGCAAATTTTTCTTTGAGTGGGGGAATTAATCCTTGAAATGCTAAATCGGCTAGTTGATTATCAGGCAATACTACACTGAAGCAGCGATTTCACACTTCTCTAAATCTTCTAATATAATCAGAAACCGATTCACCAAATTTTTGTCGGATAGAACTCAGATCTGAAATCCTAAGTTCTAAACCGCCAGAGAAAAATATTCATGGAATCGGCTTTCTAAATCGTTCCAAAAATGGACCGAATTTGGAGACAGATTTGTGAACCAAGTAAAAGTAGTTCCTGATAATGATAAGGGAAATAGTCTAATTTTCAACCTGTCGGATTGGGCCGCTTGACCAGTTAATCGGGCGATGAACCGTCCGAGCATGTTCAAGGGTAGTGTTGAATCATCCCGAAAATTTTATAAATCGGGAACCCCGGGTTATGTGGGTATGGCATGCGGTCAATATAACTGGCACGGCTTTTTATAACCTATTGTCTTCCCTTTGGGCTGTAAACCGAATTGATCTCTCAAAACCATAGAAATCTGATCGCTAGCGATTAATGTTATTGGCGATGCAAAGGCGTGATTAGGCCAATCATGACGAATGGCATTCGCGCTCTAAGTGCAACTCGACGGCCTTTGCCCTCATCGACTTCTTGATATCGACAGGCCATGATTCAATCCCATCGGCTTTGACAGCCGAAGGGAACTCGGGTAAAGGAATAAAATGCTCTGCATATGAAACTACCCTATGTGGAACCGGATTTCTTACTTGGGTTTGTCCTTGGGTTTTATGAGTTCTGTCACGATTCAATCTACCGAGAGTCGATTGACGAGGTAGTCCCCGACGCTTGAGGTAGGTTAGCCATATCTAGCTTTGCAGCATCAGTATATGCATGGTAATGAGTAATCGGAATCGGGCGAGAATTTCCCGGCGCCAACACGGTGGGTTGAGTCGGTACTAGCGAGGGTGTTGGAGCCGACACCTTTATCGTGTTGGCATTTTGCGCCACAAAGTATACAGGATATGTTGGTAGCGGTTGCAATGGATCTAATAATCCTCCAGATGCTGCCAACTCTTGTGAAATTATTTTCACGCTATTTTCTATCATCGGCTTTAGGGTTGTAACCAAGGCTGATGATCGATTGATTAATGCATGATGCATGATTGTTCAATCATAACAGCATAACTTGGCTTGAGCGCGGTAGATATCGGCCATCGAATTCGCCGAGACGCCGGCCGCTAAGGATTCAATGTTGAAGCGCCATCTTTCGTGTGACCCTCATCGGGTTTTTGATAACAACCCAACATCAATTCCTCCAGTAGCTTTCCGATCTTCAATCTCCTTGCGCTGTTCGAGTCGATCGTCCAAGGTAGGGACGATTATTATACAAGATTAACGCTCACCGGTGCGATAGATTTGCCTGCAGTCATCTTTCCAATCTTGTCCCACCAGGCGTGCCAAAAATGTGTTGACACCAAAAACGTGAAGTAGGGTTTTTGATTGCAACACCTGACTGAACATCGGTTCGAAGGCACAATCGATTTGACCCTGCAATCGATAAGGAAAAGCCGTGAAATTCGCTCCAAGCCGATAATTAAAGAATAATCGGCTAAATTTGAATCAGGCAAGGGCCGATCAAAAGGTAAACAAATCAGCCGATCAAGGCTAATCAAAAGGTAAAAGGTAGATTAATTCTGAAAAGGCGATACACAGCAAAACAGAACCAATCAGACTTGAAGAAATCGAAGACGATTAACAATCGGCGATACGCAGCTTTATTGATCGAGGTTGACTTACAAAAGAGTTTTACAAGACTAAAAGCTAAAGAAAAACGAAAACTGGCAGATGTGATTTGTCAGGATGTCCCTTCATGTACCTAGGTTCGCTCTTATATAACCACACCGATCCGAGTCCTGCTCACATTACGATAACACAATCCGAGTCGGCTATGGTTTCCTGACTTCTTGTTTCAAAAAATGCAGCGTGTATTATCCAAACTTTCTAGGGATGCACCGTGCATTATCCAAACTCCTGTGTCTCTGCCGATTCGTCTCGTACTTCCCAAAATCTGGTGCAAACAACATGGTAAAAGCGTAAGACGAAAGGATGATTCGTCCTACAATGGGTCCAGACTTTTGTCGTCTGCTCTTGCTAGTGGTCTCCCACACGGGGTTCCCGTTCGACAATTTTCACGCGCCGTGCGAGTAGCTCTTGTGCTTGACAAGTGGGTTGTGAAAAAAGCTTTAAGTCTCGCGAGCTGCTCGAGCTCGGCTCTAAGCTCGATTCGTGCTTACGAGCTTCGACAAGCTGAACTATTATATTATGAGTTAATTTTTCTATTATTGCTTGTTGAATATTAACTTATCTGTTATCAAGTTTACCCGAGTCGAGTTCGAGCATGAGTTTTTCTTGTTGTTGAAAATTAGTGAGTATTGAATCGTTGACTATTATTGAGCTTACTAGTGAGCTTACCAGAGCCGAGCTCGAGCATACTTGAGCATATTAGAAAACCATCTGTCCCACCACACATGCACCACGATACCCACACTGCCATGCCACCACATCGTGTACGGCCTATGGCACATGTCCGGCTCAGCGGTGAAATTGAAAAACTTTTAGTAATGGTGTATACTCATAACTCTATAGTTTTATACAATAGTTTTATAATATCATAAATCAAACAAATATATTTGAAATTTATTAAAAGTATAATATAAATAGCTTTAATGTCTTACAAGTCTCCAACCACTAAATTAAATCGAAAAAATTCAATCAATAAATTTAATGAACTAAATAGATCATTTTCTAACATTTTAAAAATTTTGGAGGACCCGACACCCCACCTAAATCGGCCTTTTCGCCCGTGCCTATGCTACATGCCATCACAATGCACAGATAATAAAACAAAATGACTTCAGCTCAGACGTCTGATTTTTTCGGGCACGTTGTAACATTTTTTTCCAACGCGTGCAACATTTTACGTAGGCAGAGGCAAGACACTTGTTACTGTAAACACATCCGTCAGGTATGCAGGCACGGTACGTGAACGTCCTGGTGTTGTGTAATTTCACCATACCAGTTGGAGAGGGTCGAAAAAATGTTTCTGAATTAATTCGGAGTTGATTTTAATCGTCTTGCAATTGGAAAAAAAATGCAGAAAACAGGACTGGCAGCAAACTTATCAATACTATACTGGACATTATACTGTTTAGCACCTGAATGGTATATTCCGGTACAAGTCAATATCGTCTGACACTGCTTTAGTGCTTAATATAATAATATATATTTATAAGTATACACATAATATGTTATATATGTACACCAAAATTCACTTATAATATTACTATAAATACATAATAGTACTATTAATTAAATATAACGATAGTTCAATAGATTATATTATCAATTTCACCGGTATAACTGGTATTGATCGATATCGAAGCCGGTATGGCTAGTATTGACCGGTATCAAAGTGGGTATTGCTGATACTGACTAGTATGGTACAAAGGACTAATTTGTATCAATTTACGTGTCAAAATTGTATACACCGGCCGGTATTGATAACTATGGTTGGCCGACCATTTGGCTCAGAGTCGAGCCATTGATTGGGTTAAGGTGGTGTTTAGGATCGTGCTAGCCAGACCATTCAGGCGGACCGGCTAGCTTCTGAAATTTGAGAGGATGTGAAGGGTACCCTCTTAGTTCCTTCGTTTTTTCAATAGTTTTCAAAGTGCCATATGAGTCATCCCACTATAAACGTGAGGAAACACAACAATACTTAGCACACTCTTTATTTTTCTCCCTCGTGCACCACTGCTACTAGGGCTGGAAACGAGCCGAGCCGAGGTGCGGCTCGGTGACATGGCGAGTCGAGCCAGGCTCGGCTCGGCCCTGAGACGAGCCTAGAAAACCGGCTCGGCTCGGCTCGAGGTCGGCTCGCGAGCCGGCTCGTTGGCTCGCCGAGCCAGAGCAATAAGAGTTTTTTTTTTCAAATTTTAATATAAAACTTCAGAAATGACCAAACAACATAGCTTTCAAGTAATAAAGTCAAGATATTACTAACAAAAAAATAGAATTGCATTTGCATTCATTATCAAGAGTTCAAGAAATTGCATTCAGAATTAGTAAACACTAACATTGCATTCAGAATTAGTAAACCTAGAGGTTCAATAGAACAATTAGTAAACAGAAACACTGACATTGCATCATCAAGGGTTAAAGAATTCAAAATTCAGAAGGCATCGCTTAGGGTTTTGCTCAAATGGGTTAATTGGGCCGAGCCAACGAGCGGCTCGCGATCCGGTGCGAGCCGAGCCGAGCCGCTCATGAAAACCGAGCCACAAAATAGGCTTGGCTCGGGCTCGCTCCGAGCCGCGAGCCTGACCGAGCCGAGCCGAGCCTGGCCGAGTCCGAGCCGAGCTGCGAGCCGCGAGCCAAATTTCCAGCCCTAACTGCTACGGGGGGACTTTCCTCCTTTTGAGGCGAACCGGGAGCACGATTGGACAGAAAGCGTGCAAAACGGTCCAAGGGAATTTTTCCTTTCTTTATTAGGGTTGCCTGGTAGTAAGGTGACTGAAATTCTCTTAATCATACTTCGATTTTATATTCATTCGTTTGATCAACGTCTAATTATATGGCACATCCATCTCTACACAAATCCAATGATCACAAAATCTACTTTAGACTTGAAAAAAAAAGCGACATAGAAATGACAAATCCGTTCTTTATCTTTCAGTCGAAGAGCTTTTCGAACTTGCGGGCGCGTCTTCCTAGATGGTTTTTCGTCCAGTAAGATTTTTGAACGTCCCTCAGTGCAAGTGTTGATGAGTTTTTTTGAGATAACCATGGTGTAATGAGAGCATATCGCTTTGATATTTTGTTTGAGCTGGCCGTGCTTGCGTTTGCAGGTGCGGTACTTTGGAGTACGGATGGGGTATTTGCATCATGATGCTTCATATATTCCTTCGGGTACGCGAGACAGCGAGAGTTGAGGCCGACCTGGAAGCAATTCAGAATTCAAAGGCATGCATTTTCCTTACGACAGTAGTGCAAGTTCTAGGACTCTTCCTACGATGACTCGCCGCAAGCCTACTGTGCCACTGGTCGAACAAGCAAGAATGATTCAAGAACCGAACCTCATGTATTGATCAGACGATCTATATATTCAGACCAAACCACCCTCGTGGGAGACAAAATGTTTTACTAGTAGAAATCCAACGATCAGGAACTTGAACAGATCTAGTACGAATATAATTCTTCGTTCATGCGTTTGAACCGTGCAGAACGGATCAGAAATTTGACGCGAAGGTAATACCATTCCAAGAACACATACTTAATTCAAACCTTGCAACCGCATGCATACACTGTACCGAACCGTACGTACGTCTGACTGAACCCCCGATCGATCGTCTATATAAACGAAGCTCACCATGACAAACTTTCTCCAAAGCTCAGGCTAAGCACCACCGAGAACCAAACTTCAAACTCGAAAAGCAAGCCCTTAAGTATCGCCCCCAATTCCTCTCGTCTGCACGACAACAATGGCGATGACGGCGAAGATGGCGAAGGTGATGTTGCTGCTCCTGTTCGCGGTGCAAATCTTCAGCGTCCTCGCTGCCGCGGCGAGGCCGTTGGAGCGGGACGGCTTGCTGGAGAACGGGATTGGGATGGTGACGCAGATGCTTCGTGAAGCGAAATCAGGGCCCAGCCCCCCTACGCAGTGCTGCTAATTAAGCATGCATACATGCATAGTGGGCAGCTACTAGCTCCTCCACTTGGAGCATGGAGACAACATGTGAATATGTGTATAGCAATATAATGCATCAGCAGCATCACCAATGTTTTAATTATGCTTCTTCTTCATTATTTTTTCGGGGCATTGTATTACTCTTTTGTAATTTTTGTCCTTTGAGAGATAGATGAAGATGTAATTTTATATGACAAGGTGTTACTACTACAGAGAAGTCTGTTATAGATGGTTTGAAAACGTCATCACAGACGGTTTTCTGATAAGGGGGTGTCTAGCTAGCAATCTCCCGGATGTTTTTCTTCTAAAAAAAATCCAATTTTCTAACTCTTGGATCTAACATCAGCACTGTCTAATCAAACCCGCTGCGCCACGTTTTGTGATCTAGTTTGCCAAACGGTACCAAGAGGGAGAAAAAAATTCAAAAAGAAATGTATATTGAAAGATATAAGAAACATAGTTGGTTTCTATACCCATTATCCACACGAACCGTTAGGACAATCAAACCGAATCTCAACAAAGGATCCAAAGCTCTCAAATTTGGGTGATTTTAATTAGCAAACAAAATATCTGGGTGATGTTTATCAAAATCCTTTTGATAATATGACACTGTTGGCGCTAAAAACTTGAAGTAGGGTTTATCACCATAATACACCAAACTAACACTAGGATCAACGATCAAGGCATGTCAACCAATTTGATCCTGCAACTTGTAAGATAAACAAAAAATCCGCTCAAAGCCGATGTAACAAGAAAATTGACTTAGATCTAAATAGCTACAAATCGATCAGATCAAAGGGTAACAGTAAGTTTAATTAGCCGATTAAGGTTAATTAGATGGTAAAGGTAAATTTTTTCCGAAGAAGGTGATGTGCAACAAAATTGAAGAAAAATCAAACTTAATTGGCATAATCGAAGATGATCAACAATCGACGATGTGCAACTTTATTAATCAAATTAGATTACAAGAAGTCTAAATTACAGAGGCTACTCCTAGTCGACAAAGAGAAAAGTTAACAAAAATAATACGAGTTGATTGATTGAATTGTGTAGTTGTCTTGCCTATCCCTGACAGTATTTCATAGCTATCAGCCGATCGTATTCTTTTCCAACACGCTGTAAAATATGATCCCTATCGGCCTCAATTCAGATAGTTCTTTCTAAAATGTTGGTCATAACCCAAATTTGGTTCACTTTCCATATCCGATATTGACTAAATTAAATATATCTTAATCTTTAGCCTAACAATTTGTCCATACTTTTGCCAAATCTTGGTACAAATAGACACATATCACAGACGGTTTCTATACAGATTGTGAAAACTATATCACAGACATTTTTAACTGATCGCAGACAGTTTTTAAATAGAACCTTTTGTGATATATTTTTTCCTAACTCTCTTGGCAGAACTTTCATGATTAGTATTTATTTTCAAAATTTTATTCTTCCTAGATATTTCTACAACAACATTTACAAAACATAAACAGTTATAAATTTTATAATTGAATATCAAAATATCTTAAATGCATAGAGGCAACAGCTTATCTGATGAGTATGATTTTAAAATATGAACATTTATAGTACTTTTTCTTTCTTATCCTAATGTTGATGAATTCCAATGCAAAATCCAATTCTATCCACAATTCATCCTAAAAGTTGTCATACTCTAATTTATCTTTCACTTTATCCTCATCCGGGAATGAGAATACCATAGGCAGCCTATTTTCACTCTGGTCTCGTATAGGAACAGGATAACTCCTATGGTATTCTCATTTGAGGATGATGATGAAGTGGAAGTGATAAATCAGAGCATGTTAACTTTCAGAACAAACTGTGGATGGAATTAGATTTTGCCTTGAATCAACATTAGAATAAGAAAGGTGATGAAAGTGTTACAAATGTTCATATTTTAAAATCATCCTCATCAGACAAGCTGCTGCCTCAATGCATCTAGGCTGTTTTAATATTCAATTACAAAATCTGTAACTAGTTGTTTCTTATAATTGTCGTTGCAGAAATATCTAAAGAGAAGAAAATTTCGGACAACAAATAGTAATCATGGAAGTTCTGCCAAGAGAGGTAGGGGAAAAACATATCACATACCTCCGCTACACCAGAGTCATATAATCAAAATTGAACTAGACAATTAGCTAAGCAAATAAGGCTTTGAACTCTTATCTTCTTAAATTATGCACCATCAAAATCAAATTATGAATAGTATCCAAATATTCTTCTAGTGTGTGGGTATCCAACAATCACAATCGTAACAAACTAATAACCATTCATGTATTAAGGATAATATCAAGTGACAATACATTAATAAGCTATGATACTATAAATATCAACAAGCATATATTGAGAATTAACATTATTTGATATATCAACACAAGAAGACCTTAGGGATTTTTCATATCATCTATCATATGTGTCACAGCTTCCGCAACAGAGGCTTTTCGATTCTTCCTGAAATTCCACAACTCCGGCACAGTACCCATTTTATTTGACACCAGTAACCAATTGACTTCGAGTCATATCTCTTAATTCCTACAAAAGCGATCATATTGTTTTGAAAAAGGTGTCTTGTTATATTATCAGTAACTATGTCGAATTAAACACTAAAAACCTTTATATTACCTCAGTAAGCTAAACTTTGGCTTCTTCTAGCTCCGCATTCGTCCTAAGGTTCTTAAAGATGAGTACCGTGTTAAGAGATTGAATATCTTGTAATTTGTCATCTGTCTTTTAGTTTTTCTTTCATCTCATAAATCTTTTCGGTTAACTTAAACTTTCCCTTCAGTTGTTCTATCTCCACCTCAAGTTTTTATTTTGCATTCAACAGCTTTTCCACATCATATATTTTACCAAATCAAATTTCAATTAATTTAGATTAGAAATTGTCGGAGATTGGATAATTTCCATAAAGACCGTTATACTCGCGCAATTAGTTTCCGGCCGACCATGCATGCCCCTGATGGTGTCCCCGAGGAAGATCTTCTGATGTGTCACTAGTGGGTCCGCTTCACCATACTCAGCTCATCCCTCATCATGTGCTCCTAATCCTCAGCATGCTTACTCGTATGCTGGCAGCAATCGGTCGTGGTCGAGTAAAATCCTAAGCATGCCCGCAGTCATGCTCGATCCATAAAGAAGACGCGGCGATAATTATGCATGTTAAAGACCATTACGCCACGACTGTGGTCCAACAAGTCCACGACACAAAGATGGTGAAAATCAGGATGCGTTACAAATGACGCTTAACACAAGAATGGTGTGTTATTCGCTTTGCTATGGTCGCTTATAAATACCTCTCGATAGATCAAGAGAAAGAAAGGAGAAAAAAGAAGAAACCAGATACACATCGAATACGTTCAAGATTCCTGTACTAACTCAAGCAATAGCTAAATCACTGGACGTAGGGTTGTTATCTCAATCGTGAGAGGCCCGAACCAGTATAAAAATTCCGTGTCCACTATCCTTTCGAGCATACCATCCTAACAGCATTCTTTGGACGTAAACCCTTCGCGGAAAAGGGGCCCTAGTTGACCCTCAATCAATAAGTAAGCTCGGCAAGGAATCCGTTTTCCAAACATTGACAGCTAGCGCCGTCCGTGGGGACCGACTGGTGAATCCTTTCATGGAGAATCCCTGAAGATGCCGAATTCTCAGGATGCTCAAGACTTTTGTGCCTTCAACAACGTTGAAGATGATGACATGTACTACGCCGATGAAGACGTAACTGGTGTGGCTAACCCAGAAGGTCACACTGAGCCCGGGAGTCCTTCCCCAGCTGCTG
This sequence comes from Guadua angustifolia, assembly GCA_036346375.1. Lineage (NCBI taxonomy): Eukaryota > Viridiplantae > Streptophyta > Magnoliopsida > Poales > Poaceae > Guadua > Guadua angustifolia. The sequence goes on from CM070507.1 coordinate 32,579,196, forward strand.
CAGCGCGAGAGCATTTCCTCCATTCGCAGCACAATTCCCTCACGGATGATGAGGAGTGTGATGGTCTCTATGATGGTCTAGATATTCCTGACCATTTTGAGTCTGATCACGAGACCGCGTCATGAGGAGACACCATGATGTCGCATTCGCGATCTCTGTACTCCCGCAATGTCAACATGGCGGGAGGAGAAGAAGATCCTAAGGTTGAATCCTCGGGGGCTGCTCGTCATCGTTGTTACGAGGCAGCCAAGAGCCATCTGGAGGCGTCTCTGAACAGATTAGCGAGCATTCGTCACCAAGCTCGTGAAAAGTCGGGCACCAGGGCTGAATCCTTAGCTCGTAGGAGTTCTCAAGGGCACCTCTCACCGGAGCATGTGCGTGACCGACAGCCAAGTTCACCCCCTCCCATTCCGCAGAGCATTGAACGGTTGCAGGCTATGGCGACGGTCGTGTGCGACCTTCGGAATTTCCCCAGTCAGGTAGACCTAGAGGCAATGGACGCGATCGTAGCCGAAAATCTAGAGAAGCTCGTCGCAGACATGAAGCTTTTAGGGTCCCCTTGCAACAAGGAAGCTCGGAGCGTTTCCCGGTATAATCGACGTCATTCTCCTGTTCGCTCCCGACACGGTGGCTCCCGAAGTCCTGCTCAGGAGGGCTGCAGGAAGCATGATCGGTACCGTGAGGACGTTCAGAGTGATTCCCAGACAACCTTGCGGGATCAAAGGTATGCTCGATCCAGTCACGGGCACACCGAATACTCGACCTCGAAGCGGTGTCCGCCACGCCGATATGGAGAGGTATTTTCTCGCCTTGGTCCTTGCGTGGGGACTCATCGCGGCAGTGACCGCCGTGATCACCATGCTCGGAGGAGTCATCACGACAGCCTGGCCTTTGGGTGCCGAGCTTTCTCAGCATCCCTCCGTGACGTCTCATGGCCGAGCAAATTCAAGCCCAGTCATATTGAAAGGTTTAACGGGACTCAAAATCCGAGATGAGTTCTCTCGATTTACTCCACCGCATTTAGCAGCTTGGAGGATGAGGAGTGATGGCCAACTTCCTCTCCACGCCTTGGATGGAGCAGCACGGATGTGGCTCTTCAACCAAAAGAGGGGTCGATCCACTCCTGGAGGCAACTCAGTGAGGCGCTTCAGGCAAACTTTCAAAGCTGCTAAATTCGCCCAGGCAAGGAGCGTGACCTCGAGCGCTCGATCCAAACCGAGGGGGAGTCCTTGAGACACTTCGTCCAGAGATTTATGAAGGTAAGGAATTCAATTCTGAGCATTTCAGATGAAGCTGTCATCCGTGCCTTCGAGTTTGGAGTTTGGGATATTCGCTTCACGCAAGATCTGGAGATCCATCGAGCACTTAACGCCAACGAAGTTGTTCAATGGCCGTAATCGATATGCAAATGCCGGCGAGGTAGTCCAAGGAAGAAGATGCCTGATTTAAGGCAAGCTACCGCCTCAGCCGAGCCTAGAAGGCTCCACGAGCAAGAAGAATCTAGGCTCCGTGGGGAAAAAGATTAAGAAGAAGAAAAGGTCGTCTACGCCGAGCATGGTGGCGGCAATCGAGCATCATCTGCCATGGGCTCCACGGTCATAGTAGCACAAGAGAGGCAGGGGCCGACCACCTTAGCGGCGCAATGACCAAAATCATAACGACCAAGCTCACGACGTTCAAGATCGCAGTGGCCAAGGTATTCCGCCAAACGATCATTTTTGTCCACTCCATCAAGCATACGGGCATGACCTTCGCAATTGTCGAACCTGGGCATTCCTCTTGGAGAAGTTCTACAATAGCAAAGGCACTATGCCCACACACCCAGAGAAGGGAGAGAGCAGAAGAGTAAGGGTAAGGGGCCCGCAGATGAAGACGACGAAGACATGGAGTACCAGGAGCCCCGCAATCATATTGCAGTTATATTCGGGGGCTCCTCGGCCTATAAATCTCATGGGAATCTGAAGGAGGCAGCACGGGAAGTACACCACGTCACTCAAGGCAAGCCCCCTGTGCAGCAGCTCAAGTGGTCTGAGCTGCCTATCACTTTCTCCAAGGATGATTGTCCCCTTGGAATGACCAAGCCTCATAAACTCCCTTTGGTCGTAAATCCGACCATCAGCAATACTACAGTGGGGCGAGTCCTCATTGATGGTGGAAGTTCTTTGGACCTCATATCCACTAAGGTCCTAGATGAGATGCAAGTTCCTCGATCCAAGATCAAGAGCATAGTCGCCCCTTCTTCGATCGCTTCGGCACCTCGGTCAAGCTCCTGGCTGCACCGTCTTGCCTGGCCACGCTCGAAGTCCGAGCAACTTCGAACGGAGATGATTACCTTTGAAGTGGTCGATTTCGAATCCGCCTACAATGCCATCCTCAGCAGGCCAGCTCTTGCCAAGTTTATGGCTGCCACGCATCACGCTGCGTATTAATGCTTGAAGGTTCCTGTCCAAATGGGGTAATCATCGAAAGGGGAACCGAATATACCCCGAACCAGACGAAAAGTCACATGACATGGTCGCGGCAATTGCCTCAGCCATGTCCCGACTAAGAGACCAAGAATTCCCGGACAAAAGTTACCCTCCAGCCAGGAGGAGAAACCAAGGCGGTCCCGTTGAGAAGCGCAGATCCAACCAAGGTCATACATTTGGGATCATCCTTAGATCCTAAATAGGAACTCGAGCTCATTACTTTCCTCCGGAAGAATGCGGACGTGTTCGCCTAGGAGCCGTCCGACATGCCCGGAGTTCCAAGGGAAGTAATCGAGCACATGCTAACTGTTCAGCCTGATAAGAAGCCTGTGCAGCAGAAGCTCAGGCGTTTTTCCCCAGAAAAGCAAGCAATCATCTGGGATGAACTCGACAAGCTCCTCAAGGCCGGCTTCGTCCGGGAAGTCAGCATTCAGAATGGCTGGCGAACCCGGTCATTGTCAAGAAGAAGGGAGGCAAGTGGGCATGTGTGTCGACCACACCGGCTTGAACGCCGCATGCCCCAAGGATAACTTTCCGCTACCATGCATAGACTAGTTGGTCGATGCAACAGTGGAGTCCCAAGTGATGAGCTTTTTGGACGCCTACTTAGGTTACCATCAGATCAGCATATCACCTGAAGATGAAGAGAAGACTTCCTTTATTACCCCATTTGGCACATTTTGCTATACGACCATGTATTTCGGTCTTAGGAACGCTAGAGCGACCTTCCAGCGCCTAATGCAGAAGTCCTTCCCAGATCAAATAGGTCAAAATCTAGAGGTCTATGTGGATGACATAGTGGTTAAAAGTAAGCTCGCCTCAAGTCATGTATCCGACCTTGAGGAAACCTTTTGTAACCTCAACAAGCATCGAATAAAACTTAATCCAGAAAAGTGCGTCTTCGGGGTAAGGGTGGGCAAGGTGCTTGGCTACATGATCGGTCGACAAGGTATCGGGGTAAACCCGGAAAAGATTGAAGCCATAGAAAGAATGCGACCACCTAGTTGTGTAAAGGAGGTCCAAGCTTTGACCAGACGCATGGCGGCTCTAAGTCATTTCATTTCCCGGTTAGGCGAGCATGAGCTGCCTTTTTTCAAGGCCCTCCGCAAGCATGATGGTTTCACATGGACGGAAGAAGCAAACCGCTCTTTTGAAGAGCTAAAACAGTATATGTCCAGTCCACCTATCTTAACCACACCAAGGTCGGGGGAAACCCTGCTGCTATATCTAGCAGCAACCCCACAGGCCGTAAGCGCGATGTTAACAGTTGGAAGAGATGAGGTGCAACAACCAATTTACTGTGTCAGTGAGGTCTTGCATGGACCAAAGGAGCGATACCCTGAGGTCCAGAAGCTCTTGTACTCGATGTTCATGGCCTCCAGAAAGCTGCGCCACTATTTTTAAGGCCACAAGGTCGTAGTCCTGACCAACTTTCCACTTAGGGAGATCCTAAGAAATCAAAGACGGTGGTCGAATAGCAAATGGGCCATGGAGCTTGCCGAGTTTGATATCCATTTCTCACCAGACAAATGATCAAATCCAGATCTTGGCGTGACTTTGTAGTGGAATGGACAAATCGGCACGCCCGCTACTAAGCTCGATAGATCTGAAGAAGGTCGTTGGACCATGTACTTTGATGGGTCTCGAGCCTACGAGCGCTCGGGGGCTAGAGTCGTGCTTGTATCCCCAGGGAGATTAACTCTAGTACGCCATTCAATTACACTTAGCCGCGACCAATAATGCGGCAAAGTATGAAGGCCTTGTAACATCCTGAAAAATTCAAAAACAAATAAAATAAGAATTTAAAATTTTAAAATAACTAAAATAAAAATATGAGTTTGAAGTGTGACTTAAATTTAAATTTTAAGCCTTAAGTTGAATTGTTCTCTGCTTATTAAGTATTTCTCGAATTCTCGCTCTAAAAAACTTTTAATGGTTAAATAGTAAATTCTTAATTCTAAATTTCAACAATCAAACAAATGTAAAATCATTCACACTCATACTATAAAAAAAACTAAAGACAATAATTAAAATTACAATTTGATTCTTATACATCGATCCTATAAAACCTGTTCAAAAACCCAAATCATTGAACCATGCTCATATTAACTAAACACACTCCCTTTAACATCCATTGTTCTTTTAAAGCACATCAATATTTCACAATGCCCTTCTCTCAAAAAATCACATGTATGTATATATATATATATATATATATATATATATATATATATATATATATATAAATGCAGATACTCACATACATAAGGTTGACAATGAACACATACATATACAGATACCAAAGTCCAACCATATATATATATATATTTACATACGATATAGTCATGTATCTATATATACATATATACACATCTCCACAAACACAAGGTCGATCATATGCATACACATATCCCAAATATCACTAATAAATATATCAAAGATCGCACATAATCACAAACCAAATCAAAACACAATATCAACACAACCCAAAGCTACTGTTCTAGCATCATAATCAAATGTCTTAACACCACCATCCGATGACATCAAAATTCAATTAAATTATATCCGCAATATGCAGGAGTAAAGAACAAGTTGGTAAGTTACAACGTAGATATTATACATCAGACTATCTCTTAAACAGCATACAATTTAGTGGAAACTCATTTACAAATATCACAACCTACATCTTTACTCTCAAATTACATGCAATAAGTACAAGCAACTCTTAAGAATAAAAACACACAGCTGTACACCGCCGACCCAAACCGACCTATCACTCAACCCCTTCCCTGCTCAGATCACACCAGCCCGTTGCACTCTCTCTGTCTTTTCCTTGGCTTCCAAGCTTCGCCAAATTAAGCACCACATGCCATCTCGCTAAGTCTGATGCAGATCAAGACTTGCATGGTCGCCACCTAGGTACATGCTCTCCACCGCCTGCTGCCCACTGTTTTACCCATTCCAAATTTCATGGTTTCATCCTCGCATGCCCCCATGATAGTTGTCTGCAGTATAAAAGGGATAAACATTTTGACATCCACATGCAAGCTCTACAATCCCACCCCTGCCATATTAGCTCAACATCGACTCACATTGGAAGCAAGTGTAGCCAACCAAGGAAGGGCAGCCACTTGTCTCTTCTCCTTTCCTTGCCTATCACTTCACCTCCCCGGCACCAAAAGGTACACAATGTTGCTTTATTATCATTGATCTTTTAAGCATTCAATAGAAGCAATGGCAACAATCTATATAAAGGAAAATGATGCGCTAGTATGCAATGGTAGGTTCTATAATCGATAGCAATTAAGGACATAAGCCATCCAAATTAACAAACCAAGATAATCTTATACAAGAGCAAGGTCATAAGTATCACATCCGAAAATCGGTTTAACAATCAAGAACACATAAAAACAATGTTGTCATGCCACGAGCTCACATGTGTAAGGCAATGCCATTAGCTTCATGCTTCTCAATCATGCTAGTCTCACAAACTCTTGAATAAGAACACATATACAAAAAGTGTATGTCACAGTTAAAAGCATAACTAGAGATACTTGTTGAATAAAGACCAGATAGTTCATAAGTATAGAAAAGAGATTGAGTGATGGGATCTAATCGAATTCTTACACACTTTATACTTGAATTGATCATAGCACAAAAGCCCAAGATATTCATTTGTGAAATTAACAGACAAGATTCACTTAATACTAAGCTAGTAACTCTGAAACCGAATATTGATCAATAGGCATAAATATCACTATGAAGCACATAAGAAACATTGTGGTATATACAAACATGTATGAACATAAGAGCACAAAGATTAATCATACAAAGTTAATCACAGAGGATCATTTCAAGTAATGTAAATTAAGCACGAGATGGTCCAAATTTCAAGACTCACAAAATTGAGCAATCTTAGCCTTCCTCTATGCCCTTCAAAGATGTATGCACAAAACCCAAATTTAGGCATCATTCAATATTTTGAGGACTCAAGATATCAAGACATATGCATAAATAAAATCCCTAGAACTTGTATCATTAATCACGTAAAGATGCACATACACATACTGAAATTTCTATACATTAAGGCTACACTTCATCACCGTAGAACCGCAAGATAACAAATAATATAATGTTCTCGTGATCAGTACTACAAAAGAAATAAAAGCAAGGGTATATAGAACTCGATGCTAAGATCCTTAGCACACAACCGATTTGAGTGAAACAAACAAAAATGTAGACTATTGCTAATGAGCACTCAATCAAAAGCTATGCTAGTAGAGCGCGCCATAGATGATAAGAGAGGGAAACCGGTACTTAGCCGCCAAGGTAGACCGAGAGTAGAGGGCAATGCATAGGCGGCGATGTGTTGTGGTCGTTGTCTTCGGTCGGTGGCTTCGCCACCGAGCCGAGGAAGAGAACCCGCCGGCTAGAGTCGCTTGCCTGGAGTCGAGGAGGAAGATCTCGATGGCGCCCTTGGATCGAGTCGGGTAGCTCAGAACACCGAATCCGGTGATTCTCGCTGTAACCAAGGGAGGAGACCGCCGGTGTGGCACAAGGAGCCCAGAGGTCATGCGGGGGGCCGGTGGAGAGGCGAGGCGGGCGGTGCTCGAGTCGGGGGGAGGCGAAGGCATCTGGTGCGATCAAGGGAAGCAACCGAGGGCGCCGGTGTCGGGAAAGGCTAAAGAAAAGGTGGCGCTGGCGCAGAGAAGGCAATGGCAGAAGTGGCACGGGAGAGGAGATGAGGCGAGAGAGGAAAAGGAAGAAGAGGAGTGAGTGCGGTGCAAGTGGGGAAGTAAGAGAGAGAGAAAGCCAGAAAGGGTATGGGTTAGAGCTAGGTTATGGGGAGTTCGGCCGGGCATTTTGAGTCGAAGGAAATGGGCCGGCCTGGCCTAAGTAAAAAAAATGAATAAATATAAACTAAAACAAATAGATAAATACGAGTGAATAAATAAATAAGTAAAATATAAAATAATATATATGACCCTTGACCTGGACCAAAATAAAAGGAAATTGATTGAGAAAATAGTAAAAGATAAACATTTTCATTTCTCTAAATTAATTTAGATAAAATATCATATGCACAAAACTTACCATAGGATGATTTATATCTTAATTAAATCCAAATAATTTTTGCATCTTGAATTCGTAAATAAACACATACATAATTTGAGCTTCGCGAATTTGAAGGATAAGAATAAATAAACTACAGAAACCAAGGATTCATGTCATAAAGGGAAGCTTAATTCATGCTTTCGTGCCACTAAAAATCAGTTCATAAATAAAGATAAATAAAATATTTACGCATACAGTCAAGCAACTCTGAAGCTGAATCACATCTATTCTGTGTAGTAGGTTTCTATTTGATTTTCTATCTGATTTCTTTTTGTCCTATTTAAAACTTGTTATTTGCTATATTTTCATCGACTACGCCGAGACTCGACGCTCCAGAGCTCGCAAAGAATCAACTCGACTTTGATGAAATCAATGAGCAAGGCAAGCACCCCCTTTGACTATATTGATCCCAGTTTTACAAATGTTTTATTAAATGTTTTACTGCATGAATATGTTCATTAAACTTTGCTATATTGTGGGCAATGGTAGTTAGACCAATAGACTCATGGAACTTCCTTGATAAGTATTGATATGTGAACCTTGATAAACCTAGAATTAAGGTTAGACAATATATAATGTCACATTGGGTATATGCGATTTAATAACTCGCTTAGCCATGCTTTTAGAATTGGGATGAACAAATTGGATAAACCGATCATTTGAGGTATTGAGACATGATGATGGTTACTCGTATTTTGGTATAAAAGCTCAAAACAAAACTATGGTTTTGATGCGGGCGATTACTGGTAATAGCCGGAGGTGCATGGACTTGCACGTAGTGTAGAGGGAGATTATCGCCCGTGTCGGATTAAGGACCGAACTCAATGTTCGCTAAACCCAAGAATTACCGTACAACCACAAGTGCTGGTATGGGACAGCTTTAACCTATTAAGTTACTTAGAACTAGCTTTGCACATTGGAAGGCTAGAGTAGTACGGGCTATCCCTTTATGGATTGCTCGAAGGGACGTCCACACCAAGGTGATAATGGAACAAACGTTTACCGATACAACGATATACACCATACTATAGGGAGTTCCATCATATTTATGCTTTGAGTTCTTCCGCCATAGTATGGGTTTGTCGTCACCGGGCTGGTGCAAAGCTAGGGGTAGGTGATGTAACGGTTATGTTATGATCGCTCTGCGGCACACCAAAGGAAGTGTGCTAATAGTTTGCACAAAGAGCTGATCATTTCTTGTGGGTAAAGCTGTACACCTCTGCAGAGGGTTAAATCTTTTCGAAAAGCCATTCTCGCGGTCATGGGAATCTTGGTGCGCCAGCACGAGTTAGATGTTTTATTATTTTCAAAAAGGGATGGTTTCATCTATTTGTCTTGTGTTGGCAAAGAATGGTGTTGATAGGAATGGGATGTCTCGATGCTCACGTCGTGGAGGATTGTAAGTTATTACTTATGCTTTACTTACTTGTTATTTTCATACCAGTCAAACTTGCTTTTATAAATTCTGTTTTTGTCGGGACCCGAATTCGCAATCCGGAAACCCTCTGTGTTTTCAGCACTAGTCCCAGGATCAGTCGCTAGTGCCCACAGTTAACAAAGATGAATATCACAATCATACACAACGGAATAATAAATAAAGAATTCATCTTTTAATATAACATGTTGAACAACCTTAAGGTCAACTTACAATTGTGAAGCCAAGATGGCTTCAATTCAGAGTAAAACGAACAGCAGCGGAACGAAGAACGTCAGTGAATCCCATCAAAATACCACAGGAATTTGACAAGGTTCAACTCCTAGATATTCGCCTTCTTGCAGAACTTCTCCTCAACTGGTGATGTTTTGTTAAAGCAAGGGTGAGTACACAACCGTACTCAACAAGTCGTGCACAGAATGCAAGTCTAAATAACTATATGCACGGCTTATTCCAATTGAATGGTCAATTGGCTATTTTGCATAAAAACAAGATTTACAAATGAATATCATAAATAGATTGAAAAGCAAGAAACAAGTAATACCCATAATAACTTTCAGTAATCATTCTCAAGTAAAGCATTTCTCATCCTTAACCAATTTTCATATCACATTGTCTACATTCCCAACCTCATTTTATTTTCAAAACTCTACCCTTGACTGTAATCCCGAGCATTGTCCAAGATCATGACTCGGCTATTCAATAGTTTTTACACTCGCAGAGGTTGTACACTTTACCCACAAGATACAATCAACTCATCACGTCACCGTGAATCGCCATACAAGAGTATGCGAATGAGCGATCATAACAAAGCCTTTCGAAACTTCTATCTCAACCTAGGAACCTCTCCGGGTTGTTTTCACTATCACTTCCTCACACCGAGTCAAGTATAGGACCGACGAACACCGCTGGATAGGGTACAAGTCAGCAAAGACAGTACGCTCCCCATACAACACCTGGATGACTCGCCACCGAGGTATCAAAGGTGAGATATCGAATCCTACTAAACTAGGTCTTCCCATTCGGACATGTGGTTGTACGAGTGACTCAGTCAAAGGCTTGCAAGGTGAAGTCCTTAACTCCACTGCAGGCAAGACATCCTTCTCTCAAAATTGGCGCACAACCCTCACAACACTCAACCCACCCAAATGCCACGATGGCCCACCGCATAAAGCCACTTGCCACTTGCCCCAGCCTAAATCCTTTATCACCCCAGCTTGATTATTGCGCAACACAATGCCAACAACAACTCAACATCCATGTAGAACCACACCGTTCCACATATCAACATCATCGTGTGGCAACACGTCACACCATTTCACAAACACATTTCATAATCCATTAATCAAGATTATTCTTTTATTTTCAAAAGACATGAGTTGCGCGGCATGGCTAAGCAATTATACACTTGCCTAACCAACCCACGCTGGCAAGTAATAACAACCAACTAATAATCAACCATCTTAGGGTAACAAATGAATTATGTCATACAAATAATCATGGCAAGGTGATATTAGCAATTGATTGTATAATTAATCCCAAATTAATTTAAATCATTTTAATATTGAACTAGCATGCAATAATTTGAATCAAAGTAAATTTGTAAACTCGGGAGCAATATGATCAAAGCACGACTTGCTCGCCCTTGCAATTTATATTATTCTTTACTCTTTATCTTCGATCCTTGATCCTCGATCTTCAATCTCCGCTTGCTTGATCCTCAGCTCCTTCGAGCGACTTTCAGCAACGCGTCTAACGATAAACAAACATAAATACAAAAAAACTCAAAAAGCAAATCAAGTAAACTCCAAATTAAGAACGAATAGCATTGGGCATAACGGCTTAGATGAAATTAGGAACTGGAATGGATTAGGTCAATGATTAGACAAAATGGAACGGCTTCCGGAAAATACACCGAAGAGAAAGATTAATAACTGGGAAAGAAGGAATAATATTCCAAAGAATATTTCCTTTGAAGTTGCTATCTTAGTTAGATGCATAATGACATATGGTTTCTCGATCCATAGACCGGTCTATGAAGATTTGTTAGTTCACGATGAACTAAGCCGATGTGAAGTTGACTTTTGTTAACCGAACAGATACACAAGAAACAAAAGAAAGATAAGTCGATAGATTAGATATGGCTCAAAGATATGACACATGGTCAATGATCTAGTGTCCAAGACCACGAATGAATTCTAGGTTAATGGCAGATTAGATTTTCAAGGATAAGACAAGAACAGATGGAATCGATATCCACTATGGTTCGATCCGGAGGTTAGGCTTACATCGGAGACGGGACTCGACGACGACGTGGCGGTGATGACAGGAATACGAGGCTGAACTCAACACGATGGGCTAGATCACAATAAGGCGATAGAAAAGGTAAGGACATCACATTAGGGCTTTCACTTGCATGCACCTATGTGATGACAACGATACAATGAGAGCAAAGCGTTAACAGCGGGGCGTTAACGACAGAACGTTAACGATGAAACATTATAAATAAACGTTAACGACTTTAACGTTAACGGCGGTTTACGATGACGCTTTTGAAATAACAAGGTGGCGCACTGGCTTACCGATAGATAGGGCAGCGAGGTCACGACATGGCAACTACATGGCAAATTTGTCTTTGTTTAATGGGTATCGCCGAGGCGCTTGTTACGCGAAAACGGATCAATGATTTAATAGCCGAGATACAAATGAATAAAATAAAATAAACAGGAAGTAAAAATTATAATAAAATATCGGCAGATAGAGGATGAATTTAGAAATTTGAATCACTTGATTCCGAGTTCGGATGGAGTAAAACGGATCAAACGAAGTTTGACTAGAAAGAAAATCTCGAAAATAAGAAATCGTGCGATCAGAAGCTACAGGCTTTCGCTTTTCGACAGAGCACCATTGAAGGTTTTTGCACCATCATTGCGGAGCTTGGGGCATGGCAGCGCATGGCAAATAGCAAAATGGAAATAGGGCAGCGCACGGTCTTCGGAGCATGTGACGGAGCGCGAATCGGAGGATCGGAGCGCACGGCCGGCGCCGAGGCGTAACGGTGAGGCTACGCGGTGCTCGGCGAGGGCGGCTTAGGGAGCCGGTTGGGAGGTGCAGGAGAGGAACGGCATCGTGAGGAGGCGGGTCTGGGCCGGACGGGTGGAGGAACAGCGGGAAGGCAAGAGCGGAGGCGGTTTACATGGCTCGAACGGCTCACGGTGGCGCGCACTCTGGCGGCGGAAAGGGCTGCCAAGGGGTGGGATGGGGCGGTAAGGTGAGGGGATGTCAGGCACGCGGCCGACCACGGGAGGTTTAGGGCAATGGCGCCATGGTCAACGGAGCGACCAAAAACGGCCCGAATGGCATGGCGGCCAAAAACACAATAGAACGTGAAATTTCTTAAAACTAGTGAGAGCACGGCATAGAGCAAGATCATACTAGGCTATATCTAAAAGGAATTTGATTGGGGATTACCGGTTTGGGAGGAATCGACGACGATCTGAACCCGACTTGACGACGAACGAACGCAAGTTCCCGGAGCAATTCTTGACGAAACCTGAATTTTCTTGAGGGGTTATGATCTACACACTAATGCTCACAAGATGACGCGAACGGAAGTCGATTTTCCTTACCGGATCAAAAGATGACACGGTGATGTCAACGGAGGACGTCCGGCGATGGTTTCTTCAATTTTCGGAAGGGAAAATGTTCTGGAAATGGATGGCAAGTGTGAGCACCGTGTTGGGGAGACTGAAACGCACGTTTTGGGTGGTCACACGCGTTGAGAGGATGAGAAACGGAAAAGTTATGGCCTAAACAAGAAACGGAAAAAAGTGCTTGCAGATTTCATTTCGCTTGATTTCAGTGGGGGAAACTATAGGAGAATTGAATTCCTTGATGACACGGTCGTTTTCCAACTGACCTCACTCAATTTTGTTGAGAACTGCAAAAGTTATGAGCATTTGAAGTTTGGGCTGCAAATGGGGCTGAATATGAACAGTGCGCACGGCTGGAGTTGAAGATGAACAGTGCTGAACACGTGTCGCTTTCTCATTGGTTGGAACAAATGAAGAGACAAAAGCGCGAGAAATAAAATAGAAAAAATGATCTAAAAATCTTGGAAAAATATATAAAAATACCAGAGATTATTTAGAACCCAATAAAATTGGTTTCACTGAATTTTGATGAGTTTTGGAATTTAGATAATTCCGGGACGAATATACTGGATTTAATGAAAGACCGCGAGAGATAAAATACCAGAGAGATTCTATAAATCTTAGAAAAATTCCCAAAATTATTTTAGAATATTTGGAACCTAATTTTATAAATTTTGAGATTTTAGAGTATTTTGAAACTCGGTGAAATTTCGAATAAGGACCTAAATTGGAAATTTCGACTTTAAGATTTTAAAAGGATTGAACTCTAATTTCAGATGGATATGGATGTCAGGTTAATTAGAACACCGAGGGAATTCAAAATTTTGAATTCAAATGGGATTTCAATGGGAAGGCTTGAATTGGAATTTAGTTCTAGAATTGCCCGAACCATTAATAACTCGAATTAAAAATCCAAATAGAAATCCAATTAACATCCAAATGTTTAAATTAATAATTTCAATTAATTTTTTAGCAAATCTCGAATTTGGGAAATTCCCTGAGATACCAAGGACACTGTAAAAACTAAATTTTAAATCACTTAATGTACACAGAAGGCACATTAAATTGTTTTAGATTCAGAAAATTCTAGATTAAGCTTCTTTAATCAAATAAGTTTGATGTAAAATTTTTTGAGAGCTAATTTAAATATAAATTTTTGAAAACCCAAATTTTGGGATGTTACATTTTGCAAATTACAACTGGATTTACAAATCAAATTTTGCTTTATGCAAATTAACTGTAGAAGCCTTTCCTTGAAGTGGCTTTGCATATACTATAGGTTTTGCAAAAGTCTCATGAGTACTAAAGTACTCACCCTTGCTCAATTACCATTTTTAGGTGAAGAAACAGATTACTCAATGATAATGCATTTTGACGCAGGATTCGGGATGTTAGCAATGAGTTTTTCTAGGGTTTATGCCTTGTCGCCTGTTCGAGAGTTGGATGGGCACACTACAAGACTTTGCTTCTTCTACTACAATATTGTAACGACCACCATTTTGGCATTCTATGCGAAAAATACCAAAACAGAAATCTAATGTGCATTCCGTACTAGTCCTTGGATCAGTAGCTAGTACGCACATTTACAACAATTGGAACCACAACCATACATCATTTTATTAAAGCGGAAACTTAATTATACAATATATTTTACAACTCAGAGTAAATATTCATATTACAGGAAGAACGAAGTCTTGTAGTGTGCCCATCCGACCCTCAGGCAACTGACAAGGTGCAAACCCCCAGATAGAATGTTTTACTTGAAATTCTCGTAACCTACGACGCAAAGATATTCTTCAAAGCGTCGTTGTCTTATCCACCTAAAACCACATAATAAGCAAGGGTGAGTACTTTCGTACTCCACAAGACTTAAGGTGGTATTTGCAAATGAATAAATGCAAGCTGAATCAAAGGAGGCTTCTAGGTTAATTTTGCACAAAGCAGATTTTAATTTAGAAATTGATTTGCAATTTCTCAAACGGAATTTGTAAGAGCAAGTACGATAAGCAAATAAGTAAAGCATAAATGATACTCACAGTCCATTGAATAATCCAGTGATCCAGTAGTCCAATAATTCATTGATCAGATTCATAATGCAAGTATAAAGTCCAATAATTTCAACCCATTGACTTCAAGATATGAACATCCATTCAATAATCCTGACGAAGGTCAAGGCCCCTTGACCGCCGGCAAGACGATCAACGGATCCTGCTGAGGCCTCGCCACGACTGGTGCGTGCCGAGGTGCTCGACCTAGAGCGCTGGCTGACCCGAAAGACGTTCTCGCCGACTCTGAAGCTCGGGCGGGCCCTTGTTCGGAGCCGTAGTCCACCCTTGGATTTCGGATCAAGCATTTGACCAGCGGTTGCCCAAGGCGCGGGTCGTGAGGAAGGAGCAAAGGCGTAACAAGTTCGAGCTAGCATCGCCACTTCAACGATATGAAAGCCACTTCCCGGGAATCTCTCCCGTCCGTTGCATGCAGAGGAGGTATAAAGACCAAGGATGCGCAGTCTTTTGGAGGGACAAACGAAGACAACACACAACGCACCGTAGCTCGAGCTTAGGCATAGCCACCGTCAAACTTGAGTTGTATTACATTCCTGAACCCAGAAACAGTGAAGAACACCGCCGCAAGGCGACTGGAGTAGAGCTATTACCCTCACGGGGGCTCGAACCAGTATAAACCTGTCTCACGCTCGTTGTTGTCTTGCCCTCACCATCGCCGCGTTTACTCTTTTTCCTCCGCTCGAGCGAAGCGCACTGGTCCCGCATCATATCGACTTCTATCTCATTTCTTGTGGTTGGCAATCCCGATCGTCGACAGCTGGCGCCCACCGTGGGGCCCGATTGCTTCGCTCTTTCGCAGGAACGACATCAAGGTCCCAAGAGCATGGCACATTTCATTGACGGACTTTCTCGCGCGGATTCGCACGACTCGACCAGGTCCTGTTTCGCCGCCATCGCCACCCGAGCATCACGTTCTGATGGCGGACGGTCAAGGCAAGGAGGGAAATGCGGATGACCGTGATCCGCAGACCCCTAAAGACGCTAGCCGGATGGTGCATGTCGCCATTAACCAAGCCATAACCGCCCGACGGAGGCCCAGAGAAGGCCAAGACGCCTTCGGGCCGCCGGCATTCTCTTCGGGAGCGCCTCGCGCTATCGCCGGGTCATGGCCGACCCCGATAGGGCGAGGTCGAGTTTTTGGCCGAGCCTCGCCGAAGAGCTCAATCGGTGCGACCGAGGTCGACCCTCCGCAAAGACCGGTCGGCGACTGGGACCCGCCTCGTAAAAGCGATGACAACACGCCGCGCTTGCCGCCTGCGGCACCTGCCGGACGCCTCCCGCAGAGCCGCCCCCGAGCGCGGGATCGGGACGAGGCTTTGACGCAGCGCCCGGCGGCCCGCGGACCTCTGTAGATTGAGGCCAGCTCGAGCCGAGCCTCACAAACTCCGAAGTCGATCGGAAGAAGTCTCAGCGGACCTCTCCCAGACGTTTCGCCAGCAGCGCCGTAGGTCCAGACCGCTATGATACCTACGGTGATTCCTCGCGTCTCGGTGCGCGGTTGTTCCCACCGGTCGGGACCACGGGGCAGCCCTGACCAATCCGGCAAAGAAGCAGGGACCTTGTCGGTGATGACCACACCCGGCCAAGACACTCGCCCGCCTATGGCTGCATGGCGATTCTCGACGGCCCGCGACGCGTCGGTGGCGGCTTTGCTCAAGCTCATGTTGATCGAAGCGTTTAACGGGACCAAGAACCCCGATGAATTCTTGTCTATCTACTCGACCGCTATCTTGGCGCCGGGGTGACGAGCTTGTCATGCGGCTAATTACCTCCCGACCGTCCCGACGATGCCGCAAGAACTTGGCTTTTTAACCGGCCCGCCTTCTTCCGGTCGTGGGCGCCAAATCCGTAATGCCCTTCGCCCAACTTTCGTGAGTCATCTGAGCGCCAGTGAGGGAGAAGGACCGACCGTGGTCATCCAGTGGCAAGAACGAGCCGCTGCGGATTTCGCGGCGGCGATTCATCCGCACGAGGAACCTCGATTCCAAGCATCTCCGACGGCCGCCATCAAAGCCTTCAAGTTCGAGTCCGCGATCGGGCGCCACCAAGACCAGAGATCACTTCACGCCTCGGCACAACAAGCTGTTACATATGGCGGAACAGTACGCGGATGCGACGACGCAATTACCGGAAATGCGACAACGACCAAGGTAAGCTTGGTCTAAACCAAGCAAAGGCCGCCCGTCTAACCTCCTGTGGGCGCCGACCATGGCACCACCACCAAGAAGCTTAAGCGTGATCGCAGGGCGGCGGAGGGTCCGCCATGGTGATCGTTCGGCGGATGGCCAACGCGAGGTCCTTGAGGTCCGAGATCGTGCTCGGAGGGCTCCAAGCCTCGCCAAGGACGACCTCGACTCGCCAGCGCAGAATCCCAGCCCAGAGTGCCGACGACCTAGGCCCCTGGCTGGTCGATGCTTTCGGCCAGGGGCCGAGGGCCCGGATATGACGGCAAAGTTTTGCCTCGTTTCATAGGGCGGCGGTCACGACCTGCGGACTGCAGGCTTGGCAAAGCAAGCTGGAGGCCTTCTACGATGGGCGGGGTGAAATGCCTGTGCTCCCGATGGATGATGACCAGCCCGACACGGTAAACGTTGGCGCGGAGCACGACGACCTCGATTTGAGTTCCAAAGAAGGCGAAGCGCCGGATCGATGTCATCTTCGGCGGCTCGTCGGCTTACGTACCCAGCGCGAGGTCGGCAGGCCGCTGACTATCTACCAGACGCCATTGAAGCCCGCCGAGCACCCCGCAAGCTGGCCGAGCCACCATCACCTTCTCTCCGAGGACGCCTCCTGTGTATGGCCCGACCAAGACCGCTTTTGGTCGTGACTCGACCATCGCAATACCACGGTCGGGCGCGTATGGTCTTAGGCGGCAGCTTCTTAACTTGTCAGTAGCGGAAGTGCTTGACCGATGCAAATTTCACCAAAGGTCAAGAGCATCGCCATACCCTTCTTCGATCGCATCGTTTAAGCTCAACCATTCCTGGGGCGCGTGGTCTTGCCCGTTACCTTTGGCGACTCGAGCAACTTCCGCACCGAGCTAGTCACCTTCGAGGTGGTCGAGGGTGACCTCCCGTACAACGCCATCCTCGGTCGGCCCGCCCTGGTCAAGTTTATGGCGGCCAACCATTATGGCCATCGATGTATGAAGCTTCGCCCCAATGGCATCATCACCGCAGGCGGGCGACCGCAGCGGCACATGGATGTGAGACCAAGGCCTTGGCTCGCAGCATGCCGCCCAGCCTGTCCGGCGACGACGAAAACGCCCGCCCGGCGGCAATCCAGCCAGTGGGACGACGAAGAAGTTGTCGCCGATGAGAGCGACCCGACCAAGTGCGTCCACGTCTCGGCCGAGCTGAGTTCCAAATAGGAACTCGAGCTCGTCACCTTCCTTCGCGCCAACAAAGGTATATTCGCTTGGGAACCCGCGGACATGCCCGGTGTTCCGAGGGAGGTGATCGAGCACAAGTTGCAGGTGAAATCCGGCTCTCGACCAGGCGCCGAGTTGCGCCGCTTTCCCTGAGAAGGTCGCGGTCATCAAGGAGAATCTTGACAAGCTCTTGAGGGCTAGTTTCATCTGAGAGATTGACAACCCCGAGTGGCTGGCCAACCCGGTCATTGTGCAGAAGAAAGGAGGAAAGTGGAGAATGTGCGCCGACCATACGGGTTGAACTCGGCTGTTCAAGGACAACTTCCACTCACAAGATCGACCAGATCGCCGACTCCACCGCTAATGCCAAGATGTTGAGCTTGGATGCTTATCGATACCACCAGATCAAGTCAAGGTCGACGACGAGAGCAAGACATCCTTCATCACGCCGCTTTGGCACCTATTGCTATACGACCATGTCGTTTGGTCCATGCAACGCTGGGGCCACATTTGCTCGATGACCAAGACTTTCGAACCCCAGATCGGGCGAAACCTTGAGGTCTACGTGATCGACATCATCGCCAAGAGCCCTCCGAGGGCGTACTCACGTTCGTGACCTGAGGAAACTCTCCGCCAACCCGAACAGCACAAGATCAAGCTCAATCCCGAGAAGCGCGGTTCGTGCGGCGCGTCGGGAAGGTGCTCGGCCACATGATCGGGGCTCGGGGGTCGGCCCAAACCCGAGAAGATCGAAGCGATCGAGAAGATGGCGCCCCCGACCTTGGTCAAGCAGGTGCAGAGCCTCACCGGCCACATGGCCGCCTCGGCAGATTCATCTCGAGGCTCGGCGAGCGTGGGCTTCCATTCTTCCAAACTCTGCAAGCACGGCAAGAACCGATTGACTCAGAGGCGCAGCGGTCCTTCGACGACCAAGGTATACTTGTCGCCCCCACCCTCCTCATAACGCCACAACCCAAGCGAGAGGTTCTTTACTCGCTGCCACCGCCCACGCCCGCTGCTGGTTGCTCGTGGCGGAACAGGGTCTCAAAGAAGACCCAATTTATTACGCCGAGGTCTTGCACGCCAAGGAGCGCTACCCACGTGTAGAAGTTGTTGTATGCTCTCTTCATGGCTTCAGCGCAGCTCGCACTACTTCCAGCGCACATCAGGGTCGCCCCGAGCAACTTCCCGCCGGGACATCTCGAGGAACCCAGAGGGTGGAGGACGAATCGCCAAATGGGCCATGGAGCCGGGCGGCATTCGACGCCCGTGTCGTGGTCCGGATGTATAAAGTCACAAGTGCTCGCCGACTTTGTGGTCGAAAGCAGACGCCGCAGCCTCGCCTCCCGAAGCTTCAGTCGAGGAGGAGAAGCCTGGTCATGTTCTTCGACGGCTCAAGGTCCTTCAAGCACTCGGGGCTAGGATCCTTATCCTGGGCCAGCCAAGCACTCAGCCTAAGGTACGTGGTTCGTTTTGGGTTTCAATGACCAACAATGTGGCGGAGTACGAGGCCCTCCCGGCAAAGCTTACGAGCTTGCAAGGCATTGGGCATGCGCCGACTGGTCGTGAAGGGCGACTCCCAGCTCGTCGTCAACCAGTTTAACAAGGACTACCAATGCTCGGGGGACTCGATGGCAAAGTATCTCGCCGAGGTGCGCAAGATGGAGAAGTGGTTCCAACTTGAACTCAAGCACATCCTCAGAGGGACAACTCCAAAGGCGGACTTCCTCTCAAGCTCGGCTCCTCCGATGACGATATCCCCGACGTCATCCCGAGACGCTGGCGGCCCCATCGATCTCCGATCAAGAGGTCATGCTCGCCGTGGTGTAAGGTATCCTCCGGGCCGAGCCCATCCACACTTTCCTTGCTAGGCGATTCGCCACCCGACCCGCCGAGAGAGCAGGATCAAACGACGAAAGCAAGCTTGTACACGCCGTGGACGGCAAACTCTGAGACGGAATGTAATCCGCTTTCGACTCGGTGCATCTCCGCGGAGGAAGGTAAGTACCTATTAAACGACATTCACTCAGGACTCTGTGGAGCACACTCTTCATACAGGACGATGGTCGGCAAGGCCTTCCGCATGGGGTACTACTGGCCAACGGCGCTTCAGGATGCTCGTGATATCGTCCGCACTTGCCGAGCATGCCGCTTCCACACCGAAGTCGCACCAACCGCCTACGCCGTACCATCCCGCCACCGCCTTTCAACTTTGAAATTTGGATATCCTCCCTTTTCCACAAAGCGGTCGGGGAAAGAAGTTCTGATCGTTGCCATCGACACCTTCACCAAGTGGATCAAAGTCGAACCGGTCTCGACCATCACCGCCGAGCTACCGTTTCATTTTTCCGCTTGCTCGTGGTCACCTGTGCACGGGTTCCGTGCAAGATTATCACCGACAACGGTACTCGCTTTACCCGCTGAGTTGTTCCAGAGTTTTGCGAGAACTCGCATCAAAATATACTTCGCCTGCTGGCTCACCCCGAGCAACGGAGCTGAACACGCCAACGGCAAATCGTCCCAGACGCCAAGAAGCGAAGTTAGCGATGAGCTCGAACGCCACGCCAAGACACGGGTGGACGAACTTCCCACCGCCCTATGGTCTATTCGTTACCATGACAAGCCGAGCCACAAGGTCCACACCCTTCCGTACTGCGTGTTGATCATCGGGCCGCCCCGCCTCCCCGAGGTTCATACTGGCTCGCCAGAGTAAACTTGTCGACCAAGTCGACTTCGAAACTAACGGTCTCGATCTTACCTCGCAGAAGAAGTAAGATGTCGTGCATCGCCACGATCAACGACTACCCGCAAGCTCTTCGCAGACATGCGTCTCGATGACGACCTAAGAAGCTCCTTGTTGGGGACCTAGCCTTGAGACGGATTCAGGGCTCGTTCAACACCAACAAGTTATCCCCACGGTGGGAGGGCCCCTACAAAGTCGTTTCAACAGATCGCACGGGGGCTTACCGGCTAGCGATACCCGATGACAGAGAGCTCTCTAGCTCGTGGAAGATAGATCAGCTTCGAAAGTTTTATGTGTAACCTCAATACCTTAAATTTCAATAAAGCTGTTCGTTTATTCTCGCTCTTTATATCTGCTGCCGCTTGTGTCAGTATAGTTCTTTTTGTCCGGGACTCCTTCTTTCACGACCTTCGTTCGCCGACATTTCTGGTCTAAGCTGTCGCGAGCTCGACGTCCTCCCCTAGGGGACGAGCTAAAACGTAGTTTTAACCTCTTCGCAATCTAGCTCTCCCTCGTGCACAGCCCGACCAAGAGCCTCGCCACTTTGATTGTGGAGCGTCGCGCTTCGTCATGTGGTCGTGATTCAATGTTAGTCCGGTGAAACCGCTTCTATCGATCTCGTTTTGTCACGTCTATGTCCTCGCGCTTTTTCTCTATTTTGCGGTGTCATGTTCTCTGGCGTGCAAATCTTATGCCAAGGCCGGCGTTGTTTCAATTCGACCAACTGGGTGGATAAGGGTATCCTGTTGGCATACGACCTACGGCGCAAGACTAGGAGCGAAAGGGACGGACACCAAAATATCCACGACTATAAGCTTAAAACAAGACGATAGTTTTTCCTGCTCTCCAAAACAAATCGCAGCCCTATTAACACATGTTGTCTTCGAGTTTTTCTGTTTCTACCATCTCGCGGCAAGCTTCTCCCGCTCAAGCTTTCGGCGACTTTGGCCCTCGGGGCAGACTCGCTTCCGGTTCTCGAGGGCTACTGGAGGCATCCGCGTCGGCGCTGTTCGGCCTTGGAGTTGGGCCATGGCGCTCGCCGCCGCCCTTTTGGCGCGCCGAGCCTCCCTTCGAGCTCCGAGATCTTGGCCTCGAGCTCGCGCCGCCGCCGAGGAGGACGATCGATCCATGGCGGCCTTCTCCAAAGGCTCTCGACTTTGGCCCGGCTCGTCTCGACCGCCTTGCTAGCGCTCAAGCTTCTTTCGAGCTCCAAGACCTTGGTCTCGAAGCTCGGGCGCTTTTCGGAGACGTCGGCTCATCGGCAGCCTTCTCGAGCTTCGATTTTAGCCGCTTTCGGCCTCAAGCGCCTTGGCCGAACGAGTGCGCTCTTGCTCCACGGCTTTAAAGCCGAACTCGCGCTCGGAGGCCCTGGCTTGCTCGAGCACGGACGTGTGAGCTACCTCCTGCGCCCTCATCGTCTGGCGTAGCTCGTTGAGCTCCGAGGTTTTCGCCGAGCTCCTCCTGCCGACCTCGATGGTCCCTGATGAACTCGAACGCTCGCCCTCTCGCCTCGACCACATTCATAAGATCTCTCAAAGACGCGTCGGCATGCCCTCGAGGCCTTCTGGGCCTAGGGAGATGTTGTGCTTGCCTACCACGACAGAGAGTGACCCAAAAATAAGAAGGAAACATGGAACTCTGTGGAAACATGCGAAGGTCGCGCAGAGGGTCCTTACCTCGAAGAGCGGTTCTCAAGGCTCCGCGGGTGAATTCCACGCGGTCATCAATACGATCGCGAGGATCTCCTCCCTCGCCGACCGCCCGTGCTGTTGTCGAGGTCGACCTCGACCACATTGGCGCGCTGGGCCAGACCTGGGTCCCTGCCGGGCGGCTGGTCATCATTGCCTCCTCCGGTGGGTTCAACCCGTCGACGGGGGAGGGCATGGCGGCAGTGTTAGTCCCGACCTCCACGGCCGGGGTCGCGCTCGTCTCCGGCGCCAAGGGATGGCGGCGGATCCGCCATGCATTCTCGACCTCCGTGGCCTGGGATGCCACGGCCTCAGCACCCAACGCAGCCACGTCTGGGCAGGTCTGCGGAGTTCCTACGGCCTGATCACCTTCGGTGGCCGGCGGAATCGCGGCCTCAACGCCCGGAGCGGCCGTGGTCGGGGGAGCTTGGGGTGTCGCCTCGGGCGCAGCCACGAAACTCTAGGTGTCCCCCCTCGCGGTGGCCTCGGGAAGGTCGACGACTGCAGCCGCGTCGTGGGCCTCTCCGGTGTCGTAGTCCTCGCTGGTCGCAGGCTCGTTCTCCTCCGACAAGTCGTCGAGCCCTTGGTGGAATTCGCCGACCAGGGGCTGGCTCGGGAGTTCGAGAGGGTGCGCGTCCGCTCGGGGGCGCGGACCAACTCAAGGCATTTTCTTCCTCCGACTCGAACTTCGCCTGGACAACAGACATCATCAAAACAGGCAAGTTTCGAGCTCGGGTGCTCGAGGTCTGCGATCAAAAACATACTCTAAGCCAGAAAGATGCGGGGAAGACAGAGGTCTAAGAGGCCAGGAACTTACCTGGGACACCAGCCTCCGCCTCGTCGAGGGTTGGCGAAGGTCTTGTTGCCCCGAGGCCGAGGGGGCACACCGCTTGCGCGTCCTCGCGACCTGGTGTCTCGAGGTCGGGCGGCTCAGCGCCGCGCCTTGGCCGGGGTCCTGCACGAGGCTCGGGGGCCGAGGAGGGCTCAAGACTGGCGGCGGCCGCCGCGCTCTGCTGCTGCAAAAGGAGAACGCGTCAAACCAGCAAGGCACACGAGCACGGGCTCGGGGGGCTCGACCAGCGGGATCCTCACCATGGCGCGGTCGCCCCACTCGACATGAGTTTTCTTCGCCTCCTGGCGGTCCGCATCAGCCGGGGAAGGTCTCTTCTTTCCTTTTTTGCTCTTGCCCACCCCGGGCAACGGGAGCATCTGCCTGGCTGTGTCAAGCAGCTCTTGATGGTCCTGCGCGCATGAAAGGGTCATGGAGGGCCTCGGGGTCACGCTGGGTCGAGCCGTTGGTTGGGATGGCTTACCTCGGCCTTTCGGCGGAGCACGTTCTTTGGCACAGAGTCGTCCATGGAGTAATTGTGCGCCAGTTTCCCGAACATCTCGTTCATCCTGGCGGCAACCCAAGACTCCTTCGGCGCTGCAAAGGGGGAACGATTCTCAAAGAGGCGCGAGGGGTGGATTCGAGCAAGACCACGAGGCGGGGAGGCATACCAGACGTACCCTCGTGGGTTGAGTCGATGCACCCTTGGATCTCGTAGAACGGGTGCGTCCGCCTCCGCAGAGGGGACACCCGGTTCCACAAGAAGTCGACGGCGATCGCCTGCCCAGTGAGGCCGCGCTCGGTACAGAGGTGAATGGCAGCGATGGCTTCTTCATCAGCCTCGGGATCGTCCACCTCTGGGGTCTCCTTCTTCCCACCGACGGGCTTTCCCTCGTATGACAGCGTGCCGAGGTCCCCTTTCTTCAGATAGAACCACCGCTGGACCATGGCCCGAGGGAGTCGAGCTTGGATCTTGGGAAGGACCACTTGAGCCCCTGTCATTGCCTAAGTAGAGGCATCGACCCACGGGGTCCTTCCGAGCGGAAGAGATCAAGCACCGAAGAAAAGCGAGGATTGGGAAGGATTCCTAGGAACCCCTCGCACAGGTGGGAGAAGATGGCGAGAGTAAGAATGGAGTTTGGCACCAGGTTGATGAGCTCGATGTCATAGCTGGAGAGGACCCTCGTGACGAACTCGCTCTCCGGGGTCCGTAGGCCGAAGAGGACATAGTGCTCGGTGCAAACGATCTCGTCATCCTTGGGGCGCGGCTCGGTCTCGTTGTCTGGCAGCCACCATACGAATGGATCGAGCAGTCCCAGGGCCTCGAGTTCCTTCATCCTTGCGGACGGCAGCGTGCTCCTCCCTAGCTTGGCCATGGCGATCGCGTCGATTTTCGGTCGAGGAGGGAGAGGAAGTTTTTTGCTTGGGCTCGGAGGCTTGGGAGACGAAGGGCGCTGGTCGGGAAGTTTCCTCAACAATCGCTGCGGTCTTGAGTTTATAGGCCGCACCGTCGCCAAACCCGGTCTGCGGCGCTTGAAGCGCCACGGCCACGATTTGACAGAGCAGTTAAGTCTGCGGCTGCGGTTTCGAGACACAACAAGTGTCGTAACCGCTTGCATCCGCATTCAGGTTAGGAGATCAAGAGGCGCCAGGTGTCGCTTACTCATGACTTTGGCGTTACGTTCGCCCGACCTCGACCTCAAGAGAATTATAGGAATCGGTCCGGCTATAGAGACTCAAGGTCGGCCCGTTTCCGCCACGACCTTAAGCCTCGAGGCCACCGACGAAGGTGGCGTCCCTTGACCGGCGGCGCAAGATAGTCAACGGATCCCCAGCTCGGAGGCCCCGCCACGACACTGGTGCGTGCCGAGGCGCCGACCAGAGCGCTTGACTCGAAAGACGGCTGCTCGCCGACCCGAGCCCGAGCGGGGCCTTGTTGAGCCGTAGTCCACCTTGATTTCGGATCAAGCATTTGACCGCCGTTGCCCAAGGCGCTGGTCGTGAGGAAGGAGTCGTGCAACAAGTTCGGGCTAGCATCGCCAGCCCCTCAACGTATGAAAGCCACTTCCTGAATCTCTCCTTCCGCGCGTCAGAGGAGGTATAAAGACCAAGGATGTGCAGTCTTTTGGAGGGACACACGAAGACAACACACAACGCACCGTAGCTCGAGCTTAGGCATAGCCACCGTCAAACTTGAGCTGTAATACATTCCTGAACCCAGAAATAGTGAAGAACACCGCTGCAAGGCGACTGGAGTACAGCTATTACCCTCACGGGGGCTCGAACCAGTATAAACCTGTCTCACGCTCGTTGTTGTCTTGCCCCGACCATCGTCGCGTCTACTCTTTTTCCTCAAAATCGAGCGAAGCGCAGCTCGGTCCCGATCATCTCGAATTTCTATCTCATTTCTTGCGGTTGGCGATCCCGATCGTCGACAATCCAATTCATGTAAACCACAATATCAACCCATTGATATTAAGTAACAATTGTAAAAGCAGGTTTCAACCCAAAACCCACTTTTAGAAAATATCAAAGTCTAACTTCGCATCGGTTCACCAGACACCCATAACCGCTGCAGTGCGGCTAATTAATTAGATTTACACTCTGCGAGAGGTTATGCGGCTTTACCCACAAGATACAATCAACTCACCACGTCGGTAGTGGATCGCCATACAAGAGTATCACGAATGAGCGATCATAACATTAACCGTTACATTACCTAAACCCGACTTTGCACCAGCCCAGTGACGTTAATCCTTGCTATGAAGAAGAAACATAACCGGCAGACCTATGTCGTCTTTTGAAATGGAAATAAGAGTAGTAGACCTCCCTGTCTAAAGGTTACTTCTCATAACAAGGCGTACACCGTTATACCGGTATGCATTTACCCACACTGCGGTGTGGTAGCCCCTCACAAGCAAACCTAACTAGAGTGCTTCTACTATCTCCCGCCTACCAATGTGCAAAGCCAGATTTAAGCAACTTAATAAGTTAATACTACCCCATAAACAGTACTTGTGGTTGCACGGATTTATCTTGGATCATACAACACGACGTTCGGTCCTTAATCTGACACGGGCAATACTCCACCCTACACTACGTACAAGCCCTCTTGTACATTCGGCTATTGCCAATAATTGCCCGCATCAAAATCTTAGTTTTATTTTGGATTTTTATCCAAAATATCAGTAATCATTATCATCATAGCCCAAACACATTTTCAGTTTCTCAAAACAACTTTTGATCTGATCATCATCATTGATTCATCGTTGATTCTAAAGCATGGTTAAGCATAGTTATTAAGTCGCATATACCCCAAATTGACATATTGTCATTCCCTTTCCTATGGTTATTAAGGTTCACACATTCATACTTATCAAGGAAGTTTCATGATATAACAGGTATATCTACCAGTACCACTAAATAGCGGATTTACTGAAAATAAGCGCATGCATGAAACCATTTGATAAACAAAAGGAAAATAAATATTGGGAGCAATATGATCAAAGGGGTGCTTGCCTTGCTTATTTGTTGTTTACGGCGAAGTCGTAGTCGTAGCCGGCGTTGACGGCGACAAAGTTAGTATCGTCAAGTTCTACACGTCGAGTGATGGAAATATAGCAAATAATAAACTTTAATAAGGGCAAAAGGAAAATAGATAGAAAATCAAATAAAAACTCTGTATAAAGACAGGGATTGCTCTTTATGAATTTATTAATTTTATTTTACGAATTCAAGATGCAAAGATTGTTCAGATTAATAGAATTAATCATTATTGGTAGGGTTCATTGATTCTACTATTCATGACCCGCTTATAGTAACCTTATCACTTAAGGGTTTTGCTTTATCAGGATTCAGATTCAAAGCAAGTTAAAATAAGAATATTTTCTTAGATTACTGCAAATCATATCCTAAAGATCATTTCTAAGTTAGTCTTCATTGAATTCGAATTTAGATGAAGTGCTCTGCGAGCTGATGAAAAGGCTTAAATGATCATATTATATTATGAATGAATACTTCTTCGCCTTTGATTGGCTTTGAATAGAATTAGCTTTGCGCAAGTTAAGATCTATTGATTTAGGTTACCAGCTTTGTTTTCATGTTATTTGAGAAGGTTCTAGTGATCCTATATTATAATTATTGATTCTTCAAAGTTCGTTCAATCATATTACGCACTTAAGTAATATGAATAGTATACAAATCATGGTGAAATGAGATTACCTTTTCATAATAGGGTAGTCTACGCTTTGGAGAGTACTATCAAGTTAATTTCATAAGTTTTAGGATTTGGACAAGCCATTATATTCATCACTGAAAAAGCTTATGCGACATTATAAAGTTTACGTTATACGGAATCGGCGAGAATATGAAGCGCAAGGTTAATACTTAAGGATTTTGATCTAGCTAGATTTAAATGGAAAGCAAGTTATAAATAAGATATTTTTCTAGAATATGGTAGCATGAACTTTGTACAATGCTTCTAAACTAGTTTTACTGATTTTAGCATTTAGACAAGTTATTTTATTTGCAACAGAATTAGTCTAAATGATAATATCGGTAACCTTAAATCGGCTAAGATTCAACTTAATTTCCAACTACACTATACATGATTCTTCATTCATATTTCAGGTATTAGTAGAGTACAATCCTAGAAATGTTTTAAAGCTAGTTTGGCATTATTTTAGCCTTAATTGCAATAGATTATCTATTTACTTATTGTTATAATTAACATTTCTTTTCATTAAAAGAATGCAATTTAAGTCTTATTCTAAATATTTTTACATACTTAGGTTCCCACTGTTTTTAAGAACTTAATACTATTTATTTCATCATTTTATGAGCTTTTATGCTTTTGTTTTCACTAATGGTCATAACAAGGTTTACTAGTGATCATAAAGCAATTAATTTAAACTTAGTTCAAAATTTAATTATTTTTGCATACTTGAATTTACTATGGTTCCAGAGACACATTAAAATTTAGTTAATGATTTTTAGGATTATATTTTCCATATGTGCAATAATGTCCATAATAGTGTTCTTATCTCATTTGAAATTTTAATAATTGTTCTATGATTCAAAAATCAAATATTTTTATATATTTAAGTTTATCTTAGTCTATTCATTGTATGAGTATTTATTTTATTATTTTATGACTTACTGTGCACATATTTGCATTAAAGACTATATTAGTATTATAAACAAATTTAATCTAAATATTTATTACGCAACTCAAGAATTTAATATTTCTGCATATTTATATTCTTATTGATTTTAAATGAATATATAAATTTGTTTCACTCAATTTGGATTAAAATTTCAGAAGATATTCATGCTTGTATATTTAATTCGGTTGGAAAATGCATTAGAAAATGTGAAATACGTTTTCTGTGTTGGGAAGGCGTCTTTTACCAATTGAACTGGAGATCTTTTTGCGCCACTGACAGAGGGGGACCACACGGCAGTGACCCGAAGCAGAGGAAGGAGCTAGGGCGCATCGGCGACGGAGCTCCGGCGGTTCTCCAGCGACGGCGAGGGCACTGGGAGAGGGAGCTCAGCGAGACGCATCCGATGAAGGTACCGATTCAGCTGGGGATGAGCCGAAGTGAGCTGGCGCCGAGCTCCAGCAGCGGCGGCAATGGTGGAATGATGGAGAGGAAGAATCGGTGCATGGGAGCTCGAATGGGTGGCATGGTGAGCATCAGGGAGTCACGGGGGTTCCATTTTGGTGTTTCTTTTGGCCGGAGAAGTGAGGGTTTGAGCTGCCACCGTGCGCTGGCCATGGAGGAGATGAGCTCACGGCGGCGGCAACATTTCACATGAGAAGGATCAAATATTTTTGAGGGCTTTTGATTCTTGAGGCTTGGTGATGGTCTGGCTCAAGGGAATTTGGGAAAGAGTGAATGGATCACAAGAATTCCGATTGGAGCTTGAGCTCGAAGCTTGACCATGGCGAGGCAGGAAATTTCTAGGCGACTCAGTAGGGGAGAATATGGAAGAAGTGAAGGGGAATGAAAAGGGCGACTCAAGTGATCATCTATTGCCTTTTATAGCTGCGGAATATGGATGAATCGGCCTCAGGTGCGAGCTCGCCCGGATGGGGCTTCACCGAATGGGACAAGAGGAATTAATGGCTTGCAGCGTGCCTTGCAGAGGCAGCGTCCGCGTGGAGAAGAAGATAAGGCTTGAAGCTTTGCTAGCTCGGCTAGGGGGCGAAGGGTGACGCGGCTACAGAAGGCTAGGCGAAAATTGCTCGGGAGCACCAGGCGCTGGAGGTTGAAGACGATGCACAAGGGTGGCTGGCGCATGGGCCTGCACAGGAGATCGGGTCCCACATGGTAGAGAAAGAATGGGGGCTGTGAAGCAAAATGGAAAATGAACAGCAGGCTGAGGATGATGAGGTTCATTGAATCGGTTTCATGTCTCATCAACAATTTATGATAATTTTTTCGTGTAATTATTTGCCAGTTATCTTCATACTGTGTAAATTTCAGAGCAAAATATTATCCACAGAATTTACAATAATTCTGACAAGACAATATGCACAGTTCTTAGTTTTCTGTCTTTGAATTATCAGACAGTTCAAATATTTTTATAACTTTTTGAAATTTTGTTTTTCAAATTTATTTGAACTAAATATTCTTATGTAAAATTTTAAGCTCAAAATATTTCTCCAGAAATTTATAAAAATTCTGACATTCAAAGTACTAGTTTTCAATTCTCTCTATTTTTGAATTTTTAAATATCCTAACTTAATTTATTAATTTCTGATATTTTTATTGTGGATGAATTAATTACTGGGTAATATAATATAAAATGTTCAGATTGAAATGATGACAGAATATTTTCATTTAATTCTGACATTGTTACTATTGCTAGTCAAGGTTCATTAAATAGCATATAATTTGCCCATAAATGCTTGATATGACATTTAAAATTTGTAAATGAGTCACTAGGGTTTTCCTAGTTTTATATAAAATTTTTATTTATTTTATTGTTGCAAACATTTTGCTCCTCTCTTTATCCATCATTTCAATTTATATTAAAAAGATTTCTTAAGAACCAAAATTCAAGAAAATTTATGATTAAATGAAATTTCAAACTTTATTTTATTTTTAATTCAATTTCATAATTTGATTGATGTGTAAATTTTATTTTGTAGCTCAACCTTTGAATAAGGTTGAACTTCAAGGTATTGAGATGAAGGATAGATTTTAATTCATTCTCTAAATTTTAATGAAAATTTTATTCAATTTCATTTTCCAAATTTTTATATTTTTATTTTATTATTTAAAATTTTCAGGATGTTACAAATATACTCTGAATTGTAAGACTACATTGTATGAATAGCTTCCGCTATAATAATATTGTGTATGGTTATGATTCCAATTGTTGTAAACGTGCGTACTAGCTACTGATCATGAGACTAGTACTATATACACATGGATCATCCTTCTTGGTATTCTGTACCAAAAAGAAGGGTCACTACAGGCCTCTTGGCCAGGCTACGAGCATGTAAAGCGCTCGGAGTCCAGCGGCTAACTATAAGAGGCGATTCACAGTTGGTCGTCAACCAAGTCAATAAGGAGTATCAGTGTTCCGATAACTCAATGATGCTTTACTTGGTTGAAGTGAGAAAGATGGAGAGATACTTTAGGCATTTTGAAGTACTCTACATCACCAGAAAGGACAATTCCCTGGCCGACCATCTTTCAAAGGTCGGTTCCTCCCAAATATCCGCCCCAGCGAGAGTGCTTGTCGAGCACTTATACAAGCCCTCCATTCCCTCTGTAGAGGAGGCATCGGAGACGTGCGGTAACGTCTCCCTTCTTAAGCATGGTGCAAATTGGATGACGCCATTCATCCAATATCTTGCACATGGGACACTACTCGAGGAAGAAGCTGAGCGTTTTCGGCTTATAAGGTGATCCTCTCCCTACAAATTGATCGAGGGTGCCTTGTACCGCAAAGGAGCACTAGGAGTCCTCTCCAAGTGCATATCTTAAGAAGAGGGCAAATTCCTTCTTAGAGATATCCATGAAGGAGTGTGCGGAGCCCACTCGTCTTTCTGGACGCTTGTGAGCAAAGCCTTCCGATTGGATTATTATTGGCCAACGGCCTTAGCCAATGCTCGGTTGATCGTGATAACCTGCCAAGCATGCGGTTTCATACTCATAAGGCGATCACCAAAGATCGTGCTTCAAACCATCCCGCTATCATAGCCGTTCTTGACCTAGGGAGTCGATATACTTGGACCTTTCCCCCGAGGATAGAAGGGCTGCAAATTTTTGCTTGTGGCTATCGACACTTTCACCAAGTGGATCGAAGCTGAACCCGTATCAACCATTTTGGCTCAAGCGGCCAAGAAGTTTTTTCACTGTAACGTGGTGTCGCGTTTTGGCATTCCCAATCGCCTCATCACAGACAATGGCACTCAGTTCACCAGCGAGCTGTTTCAGGCCTATTGCGAAGAAATTGGGGCAAAGGTTTGCTTCGCCTCTGTAGCACACCTACAGAGCAATGGAGCGGTCGGGCGAGCAAATGGGCAAATTGTTCAAGGAATCAAAATGAGGATTTTCAAAATCCTCAGCCAGCATGGTCAGTCGTGGGTGGACGAGCTCCCTTCTGTGCTTTGGTCGGTTCGTACTATGGCAAGTCGGGCTACGGGTGAAACCCCTTTCCAGCTTGTCTATGATGCAGAGGCCATATTGCCTGCTAAAATGTGCTAGGTTCTTTAAGAGTGCACTTGGTCGACAGCGTTGACCAAGAGCTCGAGTGTCTCATAGACCTAGACCTCGCTGAGGAGACATGTGAACAGGCTCTTCGTATGCACGCGGCTAAATCAGTCCGACCAAGGACCATGCAAGTTGGTGATCTAGTCCTACGACGAGTTCAGGACTTGTCAAAAGCTAACAAACTGTCCCTAGATGGGAGGGTCCATTCACGATCGTCTCGATAGCATGCCCGGGGGTTGTCCGCTTAGCGATGGAGAATGGTCGGGTGCTCGCCAGCTCTTGAAACGTCAATCAGCTACGTAAGTTCTTTGTCTAGCTTTTATCTACTGCGTGTTTTACGTAAGTTCAACCGATTCTCTTTCTATGAAATTCGGTTCTTTCGCCCCCATGATTTCCATTCTTTCCAAGATTTTGTGAATGTCTTTGAAGTCCCTGCCCGTTGGTAAGCCGACCCAGTCTCACACAAGGGCACACTCTCCTCAAGGTCTTGATAATGGGATGAGCGCGTGCGGGCAAGAACATATGCTTCAATCGTCCTATTCTAAGGTTCGACTAACGTGCGCAAGAACGTTCAAAGTGCCACGACCGGCGCCGAATCACTAAGCTCGCCGCTAGAGGTCACAATCTTCATAAGCCGATTATTGTCCGCAGTAGTCCTTCACTGCAAGTTTACAATCGCATACAGACATCCTCTCGGATGATCCAGAGTTTTAGCTCGATTCGCAAGTGTTTGGTCGCCATGCGCTTTGTCAGGTGACCGCACGTTCTTCCTCGTCAAGACTATGCTCGCAACTTAGGGGCATGGATTCGAGACGCTTGTGAAGTCAAGGCCGTGCGCGTATTTCTTTCTCCCAACCTAACCCATGCTCACAACTCGGAGAAAGGATGGTCGTTAAGGGGGGGTGAGCGCGTAGTTTTTCTAAACTCTCCTGTGAAAGAGCTCGTGCTCGCAACTCAAGTGCACGACCTTCATTCACAGCGGGGGCTTAGTAGGGACGAACTACCGTGTTTTTCTAAAAAAGCACGCGATCGTGTTTCGTCTTATTTTAGTTTGCTATCTTTTTGTCCTTTCGCCTTGTTTAAATGCTTTTGTGCGAGTTATCGAAACAAATCACCAAAGATACAGAGCAAAAGTCATCCATTTTCTCATTCAAATATCAACAAGTTTACATGGATACCAGACAAGGGAACTATTTGCCGAGCTTTGCTTCTTTGAGTGCCGAAAGTTTTTCCTTCATGTCATCAAGCTCGGCTTCAAGGTCGAGGACTCGCCTTCGAGCTTCGCATCCTTCGCGGGCCTCTTGGCGGAGTCGCTTCACCTCCTTGTTATCTTGGTTGGCAAGTTCGATGGCATCCCGAGCAAATTGGCTCAATTCGTCCACCTTATTCTCCAAGGCCTGAGATCGTTGTTTCTCTTGCTCTAGCTTTAGCTCGAGCTCGCACATCCGCTCTCTATTTTTGGTGGCATTGTCTTCAGCTTGGCACTGTTTCTTCTGCCTCTCCTGGTCTAAAGCCTTGAGCTCGGCCAGCGCTTGCTCGAGCTCTGCTATCTTAGCGTCTTGCTCGGTAGTAAGCTTGGTCATGGCCTTAGGTGGAACAGTTGCCGCCTTGAAGTCCACCATGGTTGCCCAGAACACCTACAAGCAAGAAGGTCTTAAGTTTTTTATTGTTTCAAAAGAAGAAGGATTTAGAAAGGAAGCACCCTTACCTAGTGGAGGCGGTCACTCAGGTTCTCTCAGAAAGCCTTGGTGACATCTTCCTCCCAAAGGTCCGCGAGATCTCCTGCGGCGGACTTCGACTGGGAGATTTCATCTTCCTCTCGAGCATGTTCTTCGCTCAGGGCCTTCTTGTCTTCATCCCAAGCAGGAAGTTCGCTCAGGGGCTTTGTGCCTTCCTCTCGAGCAAGTAGTTCACTCGGTGGCTTCGTGCTTTCTCCCCGAGTGAGCATTTCGCTCGGGAGCACAGGGTCTTCTTCTTCCCGAGCATCCGATATGCTCAGAAGCGCCAAGTGCACCTCCTGGAGAGTTGGTCCCTCCAAGGCTGGAAGCTCCGTGGCCTGCTGGTCGGTTTCGACGGTGATGTCCTCCACCGTTGTAAGGCCGACAGCCTCCACCATCACAAGTTCGGCAGCAAGGACAAGCCGTCTCTCTATTACACGACCAAGGATCTCATGAGCCATTGCCCTAAAATCCAAAATACCCTTACGAGCTATCACGCCCACGTCAAAGAGTGGGGTTAGCTCGGGAGAACAAAGCAAAATGAAAGGGAAAAATAGAGAGCAAAAATTACCTTGGTTGAGCTCCTCGCTGTCATCTTTGATGGTTTTTGCCGCCGCTATGGCCACAAGCTCGGACTTCTCCGCAGCAGCGCGGCTGATCTTTGCCATCAAAGGATCGACCTCTTCCATATCGACCGCTTCCAAGGTCATTCTCGGGCGCCGATGCTTCAAGGTAAGAGGCGCTGAGTCTTCATCCTCCTCCTTGGACTCTCGCTAGAGAGCCCGAAGTTGCCCGGGCAAGCTTGGCTTGGAGGGCAGCAATCTCTTCCTTCAGCGCCTCACGCTCGGAGTCCTTCGCCTCCTCAGCCAACCTCACCTGCTCCGCGAGCTGCTGCAAGCGAGCCATCAGACCCGGTTTTCTCTCCAAATATTCCTTCATCCATGTCTTCAAGTCACTTATCTCTATTCTATCGGCGTACTCTAAGTGTCGCTAGGGAGGGCTCTTGCTCGAAGACACCTGCCCCTTTAAGGGCCAGGCAGGAAGCGGCGGCGGTGGCGCTTGTCGCTTGCCCCTTGCCTTCTTGGTCTTGGCGGCGGGGATGGCTCCCCCTTGGTCACGCGACAGTGGCTTAAGCTTGGCCACCGTGGCCTCAAGGACAACTTTCTCCTGTCAAAAGCAGCAAAAATGTCAGAAATGCTCGGGATGCTTTCCCTCGGGCATGAATCGTGAAGGTGTTTACCACTTCGCCTTGCTCAAGCACGTTCTTCGGGACTTGGCGCCCGCGCTCGAGTTCTTTCCCCTTCAGAGTCTCGAACATCTTGGCGACTCATTTTCCACCCACGCCGTGCTCGGAGTTGTATTCGACCAACAAAGGTATAAGCACGAGCAAAATTGTGCATGAGAAACAGAAGTTATCTATGCAGTTCAGAAGGCTTGCCAGAATCAGCTTCTTGGGTGAGGTCTTGCTACCCGGAGATCTCGAAGAAGGGGTGTTCCCTCCTCCTCAATGGGGATA
Organism: Guadua angustifolia; assembly: GCA_036346375.1. Classification (NCBI taxonomy): domain Eukaryota; kingdom Viridiplantae; phylum Streptophyta; class Magnoliopsida; order Poales; family Poaceae; genus Guadua; species Guadua angustifolia. The sequence continues at coordinate 32,614,529 of CM070507.1, forward strand.
CCCGGTTCATGAGGTAATCCTGTGCAATGTCCCAATCGGTGAGCCCCATGTTGGTGAGCTCACTGATTGTCATCAGCATCCACTCCTCCTCGGCTTGCCCGGGCGGGCGCGCAGTTTCGATGGCTGGAGTCGTTGCTCCGGAGCAGTGGAGAGAGCTTCTCTCCACCTTCTTCAAGTAGAACTAATGGTCGGCCCAGCCCAACACTGAGTCCTTGAGAGTGAAGACGGGGTATTCGTATGGTCGGTTAGGCCGAAGGCGGAAATATATGGAGCCAGCGGGAGAAGCCCCACCGGTGCGAAACAAGGAGTAGAAATGGAAAAAAAAGGCTCACCGTGGGCATGGTGCCCATGTATCCCTCGCAAAGATGCGAGAAGATGGCCAGAACAAGAATGGAGTTAGGGTTAAGATTGGTAATCTCGCACTCACATTGGGCAAGTACAGACTCAAGAAACTCACTCTCGGACACTCTAAGCCCATTGACGGTGTAGAGGTCGTAGGAGACGATCTCGTCGTTGCGCGGCACTAGGGCTCCTTCGCCATCGGGAACTCGCCAAGAGCCTGCGTCAAGATAGTCAAGGTCTTCGAGTATTTGCAACCTCTCCTTGCTGATTTTGCTTGGACCAAACTTCGCCATGAGGAAGGTTGAGGAAGAAAGCGCAGGAGGGAAAGAGTTTGGGACTTAGGAGATTCTGGGGGCCTGATTGCGAAGTATGGATGAAGGATTTTTCATCGCTATTCCCGCTGGTATATATAGGCGGAGAAGTCGAACGGGTGCGACCTTTTGGAAGCCAAAAATTGCTCCCACCTATTCATGAACTGATGCGCTGCGGCACGATCTTCGAAATTGTCAAATAAAGGCACGGCTCCCAAAAAACTGTCCGAACTGCCCCTACAAGGCTTCGCAGGGAAGGAACCATCGCGACCTTTAGTTCCTTTTTCCTAAGTTCCCCTCTGGTCGGGTCTCGAGCCAGTTGCTCTATCCTTGACAATCATGCTCGTCTGCGAGCAAGTGTTGCTCAGATGCTGCAGTAGTGTTCCGCTGCAAGGCTCCAATCTCTCCTGTGAGTCTGTAGGCTCAAGGGGAAGGCCCCACCAAGTAGATTTCCACTTGAGCCTCGGGGGCTAGCTGTCGGGGATTGGATAATTTCCATAAAGACCGTTATACCCAGGCAGCCGGTTTTCGGCTGACCATGCATGCCCTCGGATGGTGTCCCCGAGGAAGATCTTCGAATGTGTCAGCTAGTGGGTCCGCCCCGACCATGCTCAGGCTCGTCCCCAAGCATGTGCCCTAATCCCCCGAGCATGCTTACTCGGGCGTGCGCAACGGTCGGTCAGGGTCGAGGCAAAATTTTGAGCATGCCCGGCAGGTCGTGCTCGATCCATAAAGAAGACATGGCGATAATTGTGCTGCGGTTAAAGACCATTACGCCATGATCTGTGTCCATCAAGTCCACGCATACCGACATGGCAAAAATCGAGGATCTTGATTACTGACCACGTTCAAGCCAAGCACTGATAATAGCGTGTTATTCTATTTGTAGTTCTTCGCGATCGCCTATAAATACTCCTCTGGTAGATTAAGAGAAAGAAAGGAGAAAAAAGAAGAAACTAGATACACACCGAATACGCGCAAGATTCCTGTACTAACTCAAGCAATAGCTAAATCACTTGACGTAGGGTTGTTATCTCAATCGTGAGAGGCCCGAACCAGTATAAAAATCCCCTGTCCACTATCCTTTCGAGCATAGCATCCTAATAGCATTCTTCGGACGTAAACCCTTCGCGGAAAAGGGGCCCTGGTTGATCCCTTAATCAACAAGTAAGTTCGGCGAAGAACCCATTTTCCAAACGTCGACAGAAACATATATGAATAAAGAGAGCACCCAATTGCAACAAACGTATACTATGAGAGGGGAGCAGTTCATCTATCAGGTATAGTACTATATATGGATATATATGGATGTTTTCACTAGCGTTCATCTATCAAGCAAATCTTTTTGAATGTAACTGACAACAAGGGGATGTGCACCATATAACAGGAAACTATCATATCGACAAGATATGGTATATGATCTAAGTTTTGCTTGCCTTTGGGATTACTTTACACAATATGTACTTAACTAATGATATGTAATACAAAAGAGTTGGACCTCTTAAGTGGCATACCCATAGGTTGTACAAAAAAAGAAGAAGCCAACAGTACATACAACAAATAAACTACATCGCAACTACGCACCAAACCCCGAGTTACACTACCCTCCTCGACATCCAACTAACCCCTTGCTGTCCCATCAGTCGGAATACCATAATTTTTAGCTCAAAAGTCCAAACATAGAAACTCATATACTTTAGCCCTATTTGGTAGAGTTCCAAATCCCAGCTCCACCTCAGATCTTAAACTTGTAGGCTAAAATAAAATAAATTAAGTTTATATTTTTAGTCTAAAACGTAAACAAGATGACTCACTTAAACACTCTTAATATACCCACAACTCCAGCTCCACGGATTTGGTTGAGCTAAGAATACCCAGCTCTGCCAAATCCACGAATCTAGTGGAGCTGGAGCTATACCAAACACAACCTTTATAAAAACTACAAAGAATACCTACAATTTTTTAGTTATCCATCTTTTTTAATTATTACATCTAATCCCTCGAATTAAGCCTAGAAAACTGTTCTATCGTCACCCAGGACAACAGATTTCACAATTTTGTAATTATTTTTTATACAACTCCACATTAAGCAAATAATAACATTTTTGAAATCTACATGAAATTTCTTGGCTTTCTCCAGTTACTTAAATAATTTAATTTGGCCTCTAAATAACCCTAATATGCAATTTACCATGGCTACATCCAACAGAAACAGATTCTAGGTAGCAGAGTTTCAAATGGCCATAACTTTTAAATCAGTAGACCAAATTTCATGTTCTTGATCTCTAACGAAACTTAAGACAATAATCTACAATTTTTACAGCATCCAACCCATTTAAAACTGACCAAAAGTGCCATGAAATGCTTCCCTAAAAATGTAGTCAGCACTGCTCAAGTCTAGAGACTACCTACAATTAGAGTTTACTCTAACCAATCTAAATCGTAGCACCATCTCAGGTAATGACTTGATCAAAGCCATGACAAAAAAATGATTCGATTGCAACCCTAACACAAGAACCTAAACACCCAAATCAACCTAGAGTTATATCTTAACTCGCCGAATCACTGGGAGGCCAAGGGGTGGCTAGAGCAAAGGTCACTGTGGGGGAGGTCGCTAATGGGGAGGTCGCCGCGAGGGAGGATGCCGAGGGGTGCAATCGAATGGGCGAGGAAGGAGGCGATCGGTTTTCAATTTCATTTGGCTAAGGAGTGCGGCAAGCACAAAATCTTGAATGATATATATATATTTAGGGAGTGTTATCATAAATGTTCTTTTTAAAAAACCATCTATAATAATCTAATATCACAGACGGTCCTATTTAAAAATCATCACTAATGACTCCCAATCACATCACTAACTTTTTTTTTGTCAAAAAACATCTGTGATATTCAATTATCACAAATGATTTTACAAATACCATCAGTGATGAGACGTCTAATATAAGTCTTTTTATAGTAGTATGTATATGGTTCAGTCATGTGGATGTAGGATTCTTTCGTTCCCTTAATTTAATTGGTATGGTTAGTATGCAAGTCTAACTAGGGTTAAAGGATTTGAGCGTTTGACCATTCTACCCTTCTAAATATATACAGAAATGCAAGTCTAAACCAGCTTGAAATTTGTATCACAAAACTATATGTTTTAAAATTAATTATTTTTTAATGGGTATAATAGTGTAAACCCACGTGACAAAGGAGGTTTGTTAATTTTGGAACACATCCAATTTCTATCGTGTTTTGTTGAAAATTGACGAAATCTAGCGGCCTCTAGCTTGGGTTTATCGTTGCGTTGCGTCTGTAAACACAGCTCTGGTTCCAATTTGCTGTAGTGACTCTGTTTGACCCACTTGGATATCTACCCCATGTACACGGTCGCTAAATATTAGGTGAAAATACGTATTTGGTGCAATTTTTATTTTCGTCTAGCTTTAAAGTTTCAAAAAACTTCTCAAACTTCCATATACATAGGGACGATATTTTGTATGTCTATGCAAAATTGTAAGATCAAACTCAATCCCATTCACGAGATGTGAAAAAGATAAAATCTTGTTGAAATATTGTTTTGCCGCTTAGGCACTATTCCAGAAAGTGTTCGTCTATTTCCTATCTGGTGAATGGAATGCGATTGGTTTGATTTTGAAACTTTTTAGGGATATACATCGTATCCTCTCCTACATCTGCTAATATTTGGTAAATTTTTAGAAATTCTAAGTTAGTTAAAATTGGGCTTTGGCTCAGATCCACATTTTCAACGAACGATGCCACCGTACATTATGTTTGTGTGTATAGTCGTATATTCAGCATATGAGCAAATTCATTGATGATTCTGACATTTCGTAAAGTAACAAAACCACTCGATCACAACTGACTTAGGGCTCTATCAACTAGTGTATTAAAAAAAGAATGAATGAATGTTACAATATTAATTACAATACAAAATTAAGCATGCAAATACACCTACTATCATCATCTGCAACACAAAAGCCAGCAGCACAATTCGTGCATCTCGTCTCGCGAGTGGAAAAAACAATCGGACGGGAAATATGTCTGCAGTGTGGGCTTGTGGTGATCTTCTACGTACGATCAGCAGCAGTGTGTGCCCCCGCTCCCCCCCGACTTGGAGCCACCGAGCATCTGCATCGCCATCCCTATCCCGTCCTCCAGCCAGTCGTCCCCCCGCAACGTCCTCGCCGCTGCGGCGAGAACGCCGCAAATCTGCATTAACATCACGACCAGCAGCAGCACCTTTACCGTCACCGCCACCGCCATCGTCGCCGCCGTTCTTGTCGTGAAAATAGGAGACAGGAACAAAGGAAGAGATATCGGAGAGAGAGCTTGAAACCGTCCGAGCTTAAGCCTCGTTTCCAGGGCTCGATGGATCGTCAAGCCTTGGTCTGGTGAAGGGAGGGAGGTTTGCATGGGGAGCTCGTTTATATAGCCGGCAGATCGACCGGCCGGGGTTAGGCGCGTACACTGTGCATGGTTTGAACTTTGAACTTTGAAGTCCTCTTCTTCTTCTAGGTTTGAAGTCAGCCTGTGCGTGTCCTTGGTGTTACAGACGTAGCTACTTACGTACCACGTTTTACCTCTCTGACGAGCTACGTAGCTGCTGATCGAAAAGTTGGAACAAATTATTAAAGAACTCGACTCGGTCCAGCTCTGATCGTTTTGGCTGCGATTTTGTCTCCCAGGCGGGGTTTAGTCTCGGCCTGACGCATTTCAGTCTACCAACGGTACACATTCGTGCTTCACAGGTAGCGGCTGGTCCGTCAATTTATCAGAAAAGGACCTCGAATCGCGTTAATCAGATTGCGAAATGTGTTTATTAAGCGATGCTAGGTTTTCGATCTTTTGCTTGCGGTCCAGGTCAAATTAAGCCAAGGAATATCTGTTCGTGATCAGCAAGAATGTGTGAATTCTGCAGGATGGATCGATCATGGATGTCTAGTTTAATTGGTCAATGGAAAAGCAAAAGGTTGCTGTGTATATGTCATGCATGACCTTCCTCAGCACCACAGAGTTTGGCGATTGACAGATACATCGATCATACATGGCCGGCGTAACTAACACAGAAAAAGCTGCTATGTCGCTCTAGCTTGCATCAGCACTTGTGAAAGCTGCTACGTGTTTCAGCCGACCAATTAATTAAGTACTAAACCGTGTGCAAATTTTAGAGTAGTACAGTTGTTACTCTCCCAGTTTCGTTATGATCCCTCCCTTCGTAAGTACAAGGACTATAATTTAAATAGACTTATTTAAAATATAAGATTTGCATATAGATGTAATGAGTATTTTCCTACTATACCTTATTCGCCCTCAACCATATGTATTTATTCATTACTAGTCACACAAAACATAGTACAACATTACAAATGAAGAGAAGAGAACAAATTACACACCTTGAAACAACTACAGGAAGTACAACAACAACAACTACAACAAAGCCTTTTAGTCCCAAGCAAGTTAGGGTAGGTTAGAGTTGAAACCCAAAACGATCCGCTAACAAAGAGAGAAAGAGAGAGATGAGGAAGTAGAACAAAGCCTAAAACTATACCAAAAGCGTGGCATAAAGTCTAATCAAGGTTAGAACACGTGAATAGCGCTTTCCACGCACTTCTATCCAAAGCCAACTCTTTCGATATATTCTATCCTTTTAAATCCCTTTTGATTGCCTCCTCCCAAGTCAAGTTGGCCGGCCCTTACCTCTCTTCACATTATTGTCGCGTCTTATGATGCCGCTATGCACTGGTGCCTCCGGAGGTCTCCGTTGTACATGTCCAAACCATCTCAATCGGTGTTGTACAAGCTTTTCTTCAGTTGGAGCTACCCTTAGCCGATCACGTATCTCGTCGTTTCGAACTCGGTCCATTCTTATATGACCACAAATCCAACGTAGAATACGCATCTCTGCAACACTTAATTGCCGAACATGCCGCCTTTTAATACGTCAACATTCTGCACGATACAACATCGCAGGTCTAATAGCCGTCCTATAGAATTTGCCTTTTAGCTTCTGTGGTACTCTCTTGTCACAGAGAACGCCAGATGCTTGACACCATTTCATCCATCCCGCTTTAATTCTCTGGCTAACATCTTCATCAATATCCCCATCTCTCTGTAGCATTGATCCCAAATATCGAAAGGTATCCTTCTTGGGCACTACCTGACCTTCCAAACTCACATCTCCCTCCTCATGTCTAGTAGTACCGAAGTCACATCTCATATACTCGGTTTTAGTCCAGCTAAGTCTAAAACCTTTCGACTCTAGGGTCTGCCACCACAACTTTAATTTCCTATTTACTCCCGCTCGGCTTTCATCCACTAGAACTACATCGTCAGCAAAAAGCATACACCACGGGATATCTCCTTGAATATCCCTCGTGACCTCATCCATCACCAAGGCGAAGAGGTAAGAGCTCAGAGCTGACCCTTGATGTAGTCATATTTTAATCGGGAAGTCATCTGTGTCACCATCAGTTGTTCGAACACTAGTCACAACATTGTTATACATGTCCTTGATGAGGGTAACATATTTTGTTGGGATATTATGCTTTTCCAAAGCCCACCACATAACATTCCTTGGTATCTTATCATAAGCCTTCTCCAAGTCGATGAAAACCATGTGTAAGTTCTTCTTCTGCTCCCTATACCGCTCCATAACTTGTCTTATTAAGAACATTGCTTCAATGGTCGACCTTCCGGGCATGAACCCAAATTGGTTCATAGTGATACGCGTCATTCTTCTCAAACGATACTCTATAACTCTCTCCCATAGCTACATAGTGTGGCTCATCAGTTTAATCCCCTTGTAATTAGTACAACTTTGAATATCTCCCTAGCTTGTTCTTGAAGATTGGTACTAATATACTTCTCCTCCACTCTTCGGGCATCTTGTTCGACCGAAAAATATGGTTGAACAGCTTGGTTAGCCATATTATAGCTATATCCCCGAGGCATTTCCACACATTGATTGGGATACCATCAGGGCCAATCGCCTTGCCCCCTTTCATCCTTTTTAAAGCTTCTTTAATCTCAGTTTCTTGGATCCTACGAACAAAGCGTCTATTGGTGTCATCAAAGGAGTCGTCCAACTGAATAGTCGTATTCTCATTCTCACAATTGAACAAATTGTCAAAGTACTCACGCCATCTATGTTTGATGTCCTCCTTTTTCACCAAAAGTTGATCCCTCTCATCTTTAATCACATTAAACTTGATTGAGGTCCCTCGTCTTCCTCTCGCGAATCCTAGCCATCTTATAGACGTCCTTCTCTCCTTCCTTTGTACTTAGCCGTTAGTAAAGATCCTCATAGGCTCGGCCCTTTGCCTCACTCACGGCTCGCTTCGCGGTCTTCTTTGCCACCTTGTACCTCTCTATATTGTCCACACTCCTATCATGGTACACGCGCTTATAGCATTCTTTCTTCTCCTTAATAGCCTTCTGGACATCCTCGTTCCACTACCAAGTATCTTTAGATACACCTCCGCTCCCTTTGGTCACTCCAAGCACCTCCGAAGCACAAACAAAATATTTCCAAACAAAATCTGAAATCAACTAGTTATGTTTGTTCTCGGGGAGGAAGATGACCATGGCAAAGCTACAGTTGTATTTATAGGAATATTATTTGTGGCGGTTTCAAATTAAAACTGCCACAGATAATAATATTAGTAGTGGTTTTAACAAAAAAAACGGCCACAAATACTAATATTATCAGTGAGATTTCTAGTTAAAATCGCCACAAATTATCAGTGGCGGTTCCAACGAAAAACCACTACAAATAATGGATTATTTGTCGAGGTTCCAAAAAAACTGCCACAAATAGTTCCAAGATTATTTGTAGTGGTTTCAAAGAAAAAACCGCTACAAATAATCAGTTACTTGTGACGGTTCCAAACAAAAACAGTCACAAATAGGCTTTCTGCCATTTTAAACTTTAAAACCACCACTGATAATTGTATTTATGACGATTCCAAAAGAACAGCCACAAATAGGGCATCACCTATGACCTGTTTTGTGGTAGTGTAAGTAAGGATAGAGAGTACCTCAGATTTTCTCAATTGATAAATATATTAAAATGATACTCTCGAGGACATTATTAAATGATCACTTAATTTATTTCAAAGTATTTAAGTAGATGTAAAGTGTAAAAAAATTACCATATCTACACTTTAGATTCTTTCAATGAATAAATATACTGAAATGGGTACTCTGTATGCGGTTATAGACAAGTATAGCAAAATACATAGAGTAATAAAGTACCATGAGCAGTATAGTTACTTAAATTAGACACAGGCAATCAATCTCCTTAGAAAAGCTGTCTCATTCGCTTGTTTAGTTTAGAGAGTAAGTACAATAATAAAGTCCATTACTTTACTCTCAGCTATGTCATCTAGAATAACAAATAAAGCTAGTTCGTATAATAACTATCTCTAAATGTTGTCTCTAGAGAAACACTAAAACATTTAATTTGACCATTCAGTACTAATTTCATCTTTGTGGTTATTAGCGAAACACTAACTTCAACACTAATAGTGGCTTGCACTGGTTTCAACATCGATTTTTAGCCAACGATAGCACATATTTTCTCGTGTGATATTAAATAAGAGCTGGTTTTCTTTTCTCTCTTTTTTTTTATGGGAGACACAACAACGTTGCAGCATCAAAATTCGTTTGAAGCTTAGCCCAGGCCGCACTTAGGATGAGCCTGTGAACTTGTAGTTGGGCTTTTAACCCCGCTTGGCCCAAGAAGTTTTCTTTGAGTCCAGGTGGACGGGATGGTCGATGCCACGCCCTGCCAACCAAGCTGTTCCCTTTGCCCAAGAAGTTTAACATGGATTTACAACATCTGGAGACTCAAGCATTATATATGGTAGTGCATTCGGTCCAAATTAAATGTCACTTAAGTCAGATGGTTTTGATTTACAGATGCTTATTATTTTGATTCTTCTAGACACCTTTGTTCAAAGAAAAACACATTAAATTCTTATTAATTGGTACCGTTTTAGATGCTCCCTCCGGTTCACAAAAACATGTCGATTTAAGATACGTGCAGATTAAACTTTTAAAACATTTGCTATTGGTATCTTTTTAAATATTTAGATTGGATGTATGAAAGTCATATGTGTAGATTCATCTTGAAATGTACTTTCATAATATTATAATTTTATTGGATTTTTTAAAAATACTACAATAGAAATTAGTGGTCAAAGTTTTCGGACTGTGTCGACATCCAAAGCGACAACTATTTGTGACCAGAGGAAGCATGTGTTTACAATTAAAAGGGCAAATTGTAGGGAAAAAATTCTATGTGCACATAGGGCTAATTAAAACATGATCAAGTTGTTAATAAAACCTGGTGGCCTAGCAAATAGTTGCCCAAACACGTGGCAGAAATAGGTATGTCGTTGGGCGAGCGGCGAGGCGATTCTTGAGGCTTGCTGCAGAGCCTACATTCTAGCCAGCGACGGTAGGCTAATTTAAAAATAAACAATTGTAAGAAACTTAGCTTTAATTTTATATAATTAAATGGCTGGAAGAGTTGTCTGTTATTAATTGTTAGTGGTAAGAAAAGCGTGTGTTTGCTGACTATGCTTGATTGTAAATAAATCATGTTTTAATTGTTTTATATGGTTGTTTACACAAATAACATAAATTTTGGTAAAGTATTTTGTAAGCTTCGATGAGACAAGAAAGGAGCAATGAAGATAAGATTGCAAGCCCAGCATGTAACATTCTGAATTTTGTTTTTTTGCTAAAAGCTAATTTAAAATAATTAAATTTAAAATTTGAATCTTCCTCGGTGTTATATTTAACCTGGCATCCATATCCTTCCAAAATTCGGAATTCATTCCATCACCGTCAGCAAAAGTCAGAATTCGGAATTTTGGTTCTTACCTGAAATTTCAGAAATGTTCCAAAATACTCCAAAAATCCCAAAACCTATTGCATTAGGTTCCAAATACTCCAAAACATTTTTAGAAATTTTCACAAGATTTTTGGAATCTCTTTGCTATTTTATCTCTCACGATCTTTCATCAAATTCAATATATTCGTCCCGGAATTGTCTAAATTCCAAAATTCATCCAAATTCAGTAAAACCAATTTTATTGGGTTCCAAATATTCTCTGGTATTTTTAGGAATTTTTCTGGGATTTTTAGACCTATTTTATTATTTTATCTCGCGCGTCATTTACTCTTTACTATTCATGACCAATAGAGAGTTGCCACATGGCTGTTACTGTTCTTGCTTCCTCTCTAATCGAATGTTCTGATTTCGAGAGGAGGGCTCCTTCAAACCAGTAATGGCGCCATGACCTTAAAACTCCATAATTCCCTCATAACTCCTCCAAATCATGCGTGGCTGGATCCATTGCGAAGAGGGAGACGAGGAGAACCCATTCCCCATGACCATTCATCCTTTAACACGCCGAAATTTGATTAATTGACTAGAAACCGTTTTGCACTAAAACCTCAATAACTTGGCCGTTTCAACTCGAAACTGCGCTCTACCACCTCTCACATCTTCGTTCCAGTGCCCTCTACTCCGTGCGCACTTCTCCTCACAGCCTCTCTACACCATCTCTCTGGAATAGTGCAAAAACTGTCGCCGAACGTCCGCGGTGGACAACGTCGTGTCATCTCGTGAACCAGTAAGCCAAATCCAAATCCGTCTACGTCACGACGTGTGCGTTGTCGCCACGATCAAAAGCCCTCAACTAATTTCACATTTCATTGCAGGACGGCGATGAATTTCGCAGTTGAAATTTCTGTTTGGAGCTCCGTTCTTCGCCAATTACTTTTGATCCGGTGAGCACCTCTCAAATCCGACCACACCGTTGAATTCATCTCATCGAGCTCTACGCGGTGCTCACTCCTCTGTGAATGCGCGCTCCAAAATTTTTTTATTTGTTTGGGGTCCTTTGTTGCTATATCAATTTGGTGATCCGTTAAATGGAACCGCCGTTAAAGCCATCCTCGACCACACCACCATGCACCTCTCCATCCTCAAGCCTAGCCGCCCCCTGCCGGCGCCATGAACTTCCATGGCCTTCTCTGTTCTTGGTCCAATGAAGAAGGGTGCGGACTATGACACCATGACTCCACATGTCAAAGACTCTAGCCAAATTAGTAAATGATAAAAAAAATGATTCCAAGGAATATTCCTCGGTTTTGTATTTTTCAGGATTATAGGATTTCAAATGCTTATATCTTTTTCATCCAAACTCGGATTGACTCCGTTCAACTTCCTAAATTCATATAAATTCAAGATCTACCTGCCAGTATAAGTTTTGTAATTTTTAGATTTTTTTTATTTTATTGTATTTATTTAGTTGTATCGTTTTGCGCGTAGCCGAAGAGTTTGCCGAAACCGCCGACGGTTTATGTAAGATTTTGATCATGAAATCATGTATTATGTAATTAACCCTGTTTAGTACGTTAGGCTATGCTTAGGATTGATGTTGATTAAAATGCCTATGGTGGGTTAAATTCTAAAATGTTGTTGAATATGTTTTATCAAAACTGTAGCAAGGTGATTGCTGCTGTGATTGTAAAATAAAAATAAAATAAAAATGATTTAAATTGGGTCAGAATGGTTTGTCGGGCGGGTGCGGATAGAGCACTAGTTCTGGTTTGTGAAAGCCGCCCTAATCAATTTAAGGACCGACGCTTATGATTGTCCATTCTAAGCATTACAGGTGCAACCACATGTCTATAATGGAGTGCGACTGGTGAATAATTTGTAGAAACCTAACTTAGACTCGCCAGTTGGTGGAATGTGAGTGCCGGATGGAGGCAAGTCGTATTTCCCACACGGCGCAAGAGGGGGCTTCTGTACTGGTTGAATGGAACCCTAACAGTGGTGAAACCTTAGCGGGTGAGTCGGGTTAGGCGTATAAATTGTAAATGCCTTGTCATGATATCTCTACCGGCACACCTAAGGAAGTGTGTTAATAGCTTGGCATCAAGAGAATATCATGTCTTGTGGGTAAAGCTGTACACCTCTGCAGAGTTAAAACTATTCGAATAGCCGTGCCTACGATCAAGGGCAAAGCGAAGAATGCTTTCATACTGGTAGACTTGGTTTTGATTTTAAAAATAACTGATGTTTTGTTTCAGGATTCGGGAGTGGTTAGAACTCTCGGATGTTTTGTTGGCAGATTAAGCCAATCAGGTAGATGGAACCTGTTTTGATCATGACGGATAGAGTCATGAGTTGGTTTACCTTAATCTTTTAAATGTGGCGGATAGAGCCTTTACACTAGTGATGGTGGATAGAATCTTCACTAGAATATTAAATAATTCAATTGTTAAAATAACTGTTTAAAATGTGCTTTGTTAAAATTATTATTAAGTATGGTTTGATGAAACTTAGCTTTATGCAAAAGAACCCATTAAGCCATCCTTGGAAAGCCCTACATGTTGCATAATTTCCCAGACTTGCGGAGTACGTTTGTACTCACATACTACACAAATTTTTTCATCAGAGAATTACCAAGATGCAGCATGAAACAAGCTGGCATGATGTTATCAATTCTCACTAAGTAGGGGAGATGTCTAGTAGTAATAGCGAGATTCATGTTGCAAGCCCCTTGTGTCATGGTGCTGACTAGGCGAACAAAATTGGGAATTGAGTAGCATGCCCTATGTTGTGATTCTTGGTGGATGTAAAACTAAAATTACGTTGCATGCCCATTGTCATGTCTTGACTAAGGGACCCAAGCGCCAAGAGAAACAACATAACATGCAGAATTGTAAAGTATACTGAAGTACAACAATCACATCATCCACATTTATACTATGTTGTGTAATAAAAGACATACCACGCATGGTACTAGTGATCTACTTGTGTATCCCCTCCCATCTCACTATCCACGTCCTAACCCTATCCGTGTCCCTGTCACCGGCTCCGCTTGGGTTGATGGGCCACTGGTGATTATTGTTTAGGGCCCAAAGGGGACCAACGATCGGGTGCTTCGATGACCCTATTTCCAAGCAATGCAGTAAGAGCAGATATGGTATATTGATCCATGACCTTCTCGCTCTTTTTGTCCATGCACTCTGTCATCTTGGTACAATAGGATGCCTATGTATTCAACATCACTAATGCAACAGCACAATGTCTTTCTCTAAAATAATTGATTTTACCCAGCAATATACCATTGCCGATTGCAACAAGGGGCATGCCGCACAGCCCTTGATCATCCTATTGTACACCTCGACTAGATTGGCTGCCATTACACCACACCTTGCACGTTGGTATTGTAAAGCAATGCCCACTTCTCCACTGGCTCAGCCTTGATCCAATACAAGAAATATTTGATGTTCCAAGCTGTCCTCCTTATCAACTTGGACGGGTCAATCTTGGGCAACGACATCAAGCTTTTCGGTACATCAGATGTGTCTCCAACATGTTGTTTATTATTGTCCTCGACATGCTTGATGGTGAACACATCAAGCTTTTCCCAGAGTTCATCAAACTTTCTCTATTGGTTTTGCTTACACAACCTCTTGAACAAGTTCATTAGCCTCTTGATCTTGAATTACTTGAAAAAAAATTGACCCTCAGGTGTCACACACACCAAGAATTTCACAAATCATGACAAGAAAAAGGTTCATCTGGATCTTTTTGTAGCTTTTTGATGGCCTTAAGCAACCTTTCATGCTGTTGCTGTATTATGTAAATGCTTGGGCATTCACAAATGACTATAACCTTGAGGTGTCTAAAGAACCATAACCAACTATCGAAGTTCTTACTCTCCACAAATGCAACAACCATGGGAAGGATCTATTTTTTGGCATCCATGCCCATTCTTATTAAAATCTGTTGTACTTTCTGAAAAGAACCATCCATGCACATGAGTAGGCAATAGTGATGGAAGGCATCAATGTGGGCACAAAATGCAAGGAAAGCTTGTTGCATTATCATGTACTCCTTTGGTTTTTCCAAAACCTTGTCTTGATGTATGGTCTAGGCTTTCTATCTCCCTTAGCACTTCAAGTAGCCAAGGGAGATTGTCACAGGGCAACTCAAACATGCTGAACCTTTTCTCTATTACATCCTACTTCACCCACCAGGTCTTTGCATAACTGATCTTGTATTTGTATCTCTGCTCAATGGTTAGCATTATGTGTACTGCTTAGATATCCTCCACGATCTCTTTGTACATCACTTTTGCAATGAAAGAAGTCAGGTTGCGGTGCTTTGGCAGTATGTTGCTCAGAACACACGAGTGGTCCTGCACCTTTGACACGATCCAGTCCATTTTATAATTTGGCTTCTAGGCATGAACACACCAAGGACACCCAATTTTCTCGCACATCACGATGTAATGCTTTTTGTTTCATTTCACAACCTTAAATTGTCTTTGCATTGACTTGCCCATAATTTAACAGCATCCTACAAAGCTAACTTTTCTATAAACATGGCATTAACATGCACCACATTTTGCCCATACTACCATGGGAAATAGTTCCATCACTTACAACCAAGCCCCCTAGGTCATGTCTATTCCACGCATCAGGCATCAGCGCATCGGGGACATCATCATCATTCAAACAACCGTCGACATCCTCGTCCTCTTTCAATGCTTGTTGAGAGACCATGTGGTGGTCTACCCATATTTGTGATGAGTAATTGATAGTGTTTGAGCCTGTGGTGCTTAAGTTTGAGTTTGAAATAAGATTGTTTTATTTTTGAGCAATTTGAGTTGAGTGGTCGTAGAGCCCCAGAGTGGACTTAGCCTTGCCTAGAGTGGTTTTGGCGTTGCCCAAATTGGTCGTGAACTTTGTGGGAGTGGTCCTAACCTTTTGAGGATGGTCGTGACTTTTCAGTGAGTGGTCTTAAGAGGTCGTGACTTCTATGGGAGTGGTCCTGACCTCTAGAGGAGTGATTGTGACCCCTATAGAAATGATCCTGACCTCTAGGGGAGTGGTTGTAACCTCTTGGGGTGTGGTCATGATCTCTTAGAAAGTGATCTAGAGTGGTTATGGTTTTGAGTGGTCAAAGTCAAGAGTGGTAAGGCTTTCAATGTCATAGCCAAGAGTGGTCACAACCAAGAGTGGTCAAATGATCACAACCAAGAGTGGCCATGGCTTTGAATGGTCAAAACCAAGAGTGTTCAAGGATAAAGGTGATCACTGATCATTGTGAGATTATTGTTGCATTTTATCTTGAGGAATGCTATATGGTGGTTTGCTTGTCTGAGATGGTTGCAGGACTTCGGAGCTTGGTTATGGTGAGACGGAGGAGACTAGGACTAGGCTAGGAGAGTTGAGGTCCAGACAGTTAACGTAATGCTGGAAGATGACTAAGACCAGGGAGTTACTGCAAGCTTGGATGACAAGTGGATGGATGAGATGTTAATTTAAGCCATACTCAAGAGAAGTTGGATTATTGGATCAAGGGTTCATGGGTGTAGTTGTTAAGTTAGCATGATTAAAACCCGTTGTGTTGTTAGGTTTTGGGCTAGCCTATGTATGTGTGACGGAGTAAATCTCAACCCTTGTAGAGGTTTCTTGATGGCAAAGAAGGTCATCTAAGTGTAGAGGTTACTCCCAATGTGCTATAAATAGAGGGGTGGAGGGATGGCTCCACACCAACTATGTCTGAACCAAGTTTGAGAGAAGTCTCAGAGAAGGCTTCTTTAGTTTCTTTATGCTACTTTGAGCTTTTCTCTTCTAGAAGTATGGCTTTGTAACCATCCCTTGCTAAGCAATGCAAGATTTAAGTTCATCTATATTCTGAAATTTGAGAAGGTTTCTTTAGTTTCTTTATGCTGCTTTGAGCTTTGCTCTCCTGGAAGTATGGCTTTGTAACCATCCCTCGCTAAGCAATGCAATATTTAAGTTCATCTATATTCTAAAATTTATTTAAGTTATTGCATTTCTGCTTGGTTCTTTCTTGCAACTTGAGCTGTACTTCACCTCCTTGTACCTACTATGTTTTACTAGATCTAGGATGCATAAGTGGTTGAGGAATTCATCTAAATATGTTCCAACCCAATAAGATACTTTAAAACGTACTATTGCTCAAGTGTTAGTCTCCATCCTTTTTAAGTCTTTGATCTCTCTCTAGTTTTTTTCTTTCTTGATCTTGTATTGCTAAGGATAAATTATTGATGGATGAATCTAGATCTTCTGTAGATCTTATTCCAATCATCTAGGCAAGGTTTTTAACAAGATCTCTGAAGTTCTTCTCAAAAAACTAGTTATTAGCATAAAAAGGAAGGATTCTTAGCAGATCTCATCCTGCAAGTTTAAGGGGTGTTTTTTTGGTGTTCTTTCTTTCTATGACATATGAGAGATCATCTTAATTATTAAATCCCCACTAGCAAGCTCAGAGTAAAGTTTAATAGTGAGTTTTTTCTCATCTAGGTGCATCCTTCTTTCAAACTGAAAAAGGCTAGAACTTTGTCATCAATCCTCACAATTGAAGGTTGGAATAGATTTATAACATCCATAGGAAGGTGCAAACAAAGTTTCAACGGATTTGAATTAGCTGATCAAAAGTTATCTCGATTCTTATTTTGAAACTGTGCTGATTTTACTGTTTATCCTGATTTTACTATCTACAATAGAGCACGGATCAATTGCATTGAGCCAAATAATATATATCTTTAAGCTGAGCCTTTGAGCAATTATGCTCGGTTAGCGTAGTGACTCAAAGAAAGATTATGGGTTATTTTTGTAAAAATTCAAACATTTTTATTTGTGTAAATTTTTTAAAATTATTTATTTTAAAAATTCTTTGTTGAACAAATATTTATATTTTTGGTTGACCTAATGAAGTCGCATGAGAAATTAAGCGATCAAGAACAGGAGACCAAGTCTTGCACGAAGTCTTTCTTCTCACATTTGAAGCGGTAAAAGCTTCACAAAGTAAGCGTACATATATAGTGAAGGAAGACCGAAATTAGAAATTCATGCTCCGATCGCGCGAGTTCTTTAGGCCCTGTTTGGTAGAGCTCTGCTCCCAGTTCTGCGGAGTGAATATGTGAAGCTCGCTTAAGCAATGATTTTCGAGAATCGCTCGGGGTGATTCCGTGAAGTGATTCTCGAAATGAACTAGGAGCCTGGAGCTGAAAAAAGTGCTTCTCTGATTCACTCCCAACAAAGAGTCGGTTTCTCTATAGAGTTTATCCTATGGATTCGTTAGAGAATCACTTTCAGCGATAGAATCACTTCTCTCGGAGAATCACTTCTAACAGAAAATCAGAGGGAGCTCTACCAAACAGACCCTTAGTTTCCCTTGGTTGTGACTGTATCGACAAGATTTTCTGTGTATTCCAGGCATGCGGGAAACACACAAATTTTGCTAGTGTTTGTACTGCTTTCTTAGTGCATACAGAGATGAGTCAATTAAACAGTAAAAAAACTGTACCGAT
This sequence comes from Guadua angustifolia, assembly GCA_036346375.1. NCBI lineage: Eukaryota > Viridiplantae > Streptophyta > Magnoliopsida > Poales > Poaceae > Guadua > Guadua angustifolia. The sequence continues at coordinate 32,632,566 of CM070507.1, forward strand.
ATGCTAACCAACGTCGTTAATAGGGGTGGCAATGGGGCCATTCCCCGTCGGGGAGTGCCTCCCCGTCTCCGTCCCCGCGATCCAAAATTTTCCCCGTCCCCGTCTCCGTTCCCCGTCTCGAGGGAGAAAATCCCCCCGTCCCCATCCCCGTTCGGGTATCGGGGCCCCATCGGGGACCCATCCCCGCGAAAATTTCACACAAGAGAAGAGCTCTTATAGCTATTTTAACTCTAAAATCATATCAATAGACAAGGAAAAAAAGAATGCATGCATTCATTGAAGATTATGTTGTCTCGTTTATGAAAATGTGAATATGATGGGTTAGAGAATATGTTTGCAATCTAATAACTAAATTGGACTAAACTAAATTTAGACCCCCAACCGGGTCCCCGCGGGGAAAAAAATTCCCCGTCCCCATCCCCGCCATACCCGACGGGGGAATAATTTTCCCCGTTTCCATCCCCGCGGGGACGATTTCTTCTCATACCCGTCCCCTAATAGAGGAATTCCCCACCGGGGATCGGGGAACGGGTCCCCATTGCCATCCCTAGTCGTTAATGTCAAAATCCACATGTTCTACTCACAGTTTTTCCAAACAGCTAGTTCTATGTGAATGAGCTATGGTAATTATACTCCTTTGGTATTTCTTTCCCGTATAGCTAATGGTTTTTCTAGTGCAATACAAATTTTTGCCGACAGATAAAATAAAATAGAAAATTCCTTATATATATACCACTTAAAGCTTCTCTGTTCTCTGATACGTTACTAAAAACTCTTGTTTTCTTCTATGCCACCGTTGCACTTTGACGCCACAAAACCAGCGACAAAATATTGCCGACAAAGTTATACTCGACAAGATAATGGGCTAGCCTCTTGAAAAAATTGTTACAAAGCTGGGATACTACAGTCAGCTATATATAAACTGACAACCATGCATGGGAAACTACTAGAAATATAGTAGTAGCGTAAAACCAGATTATGGAGTGGCAAGGATAAAATAAGCATTGTTTGCATGGCAGAACCTAAATTGTACACCATTTGAGAGCAAAAAAAAAAAAACGTTTTTCCATTGTCAAAAAATGTGTAGATGTGTCGTTTTTGTTTGTATGCACAACACAAGCTATATATATATAGGTACCAAACAAACAACTTGATCCATTTGGAATGTTGACCACAGTGTGTACAAGAATGAACAAATGTTGCACAATCAAGTACAAGGGCCTAACAATGCACTAATAAAAGTAGAGAGAAAAAAAATTTGATCACAGAAGAATATACATGAATGAACTAATAAAAGTAGGACAAAAAGGAAACAGTGTGGCCGTTTGCCGAGTCTTCTGTGTGTGTATATATATATGCGAGAGCTTTTAGCAGCAGGTTGTGCCGCCGCTTCCGCCCGACTTGGAGCCACCGAATATCTGCGTCACCATCCCGATTCCGCTCTCCAGCCAGTCGTCCCGCTGCAACGGCCTCGCCGCGACAGCGAGGACGCTCAGGATTTGGATCAAGATCACGACCATGAGCGCCACCCTCGCCACCGCCGCCGCCATCGTCGTCGCCGTTGTCGTGTATACAGGAGACAGAAAGGCGTACAGAAAGCTCTCGCTAGCTTTCGATCGAGTCGCAGCTTTTCTGTTTGTTGATCTAGCTTGAGGTTTTGTTTGATGAAGAAAGATTTGCAAGGTTAGCTCGTTTATATAGCCGTGGTTAGGTTAGGTAGGGACACTGTGCCATGTTTGAATTCTTCTTCCGCATGGTTTGAAGTCTCCGTACGTGTTCTTGGTATTACGTATATTTTACTTTTATGCATGCCTAGCAAGCTAGTTCCTGACTTGTTCGACATGGTAAAAGCGTAAGACGAAAGGATGATTCGTCATAGAATGGGTCCAGACTTTCGTCGTCTGCTCTTGCTAGTGGTCTCCCTCACGGGGTTCCCGTCCGACAATTTTCAGGCGCCGTGCGAGTAGCTTTTGTGCTTGACAAGTGGGTTGTAAAAAAAACATTAAGTCTCGTGAGTTGCTCGAGCTCGGCTCTAGACTTGATTCGTGCTTACGAGCTTCAACAAGCCGAACTATTATATTATGAGTTAAATTTTCTATTATCGCTTGTTGAATATTAACTTTTCTGTTACCAAGTTTACCCGAGCCGAGTTCGAGCATGAGTTTTTCTTGTTGTTCAAAATTGGTATGTACTGAATTGTTGATTGTTATTGAGCTTACTAGTGAGCTTACTAGAGCCGAGCTCAAACATACTTGAGCTCATTAGAAAACCATCTGTCCCACCACGCGTGCACCACGACACCTACACTGCCACGCCACCACATCGTGTACAGCCTATGGCACAAGTCCGGCTCAGCGGTGAAATTAAAAAACTTTTAGTAAAGGTGTATACTTAATATGTATAACTCTATAGTTTTATACAATAGTTTTATAATATTATAAATCAAACAAATATATTTAAAATTTATTAAAAGTATAATATAAATAGCTTTAATGTCTTACAAGTCTCCAACCACTAAATTAAATAAAGAAAAATTCAATCAATAAATTTAATGAACTAAATAGATCATTTTCTAACATTTTTAAAATTTTGGAGGACCCGACACCTCACCTAAATCGGCCTTTTCCCCGTGCATCTTTGCATGCCGTCTAGCGCACCAGATAATAAAACGAATGACATCGGCTCGGACATCCGATTTTGAGCAGCGTTGTAACATTTTTTCCAATCGTGCAACATTTTACGAGCAAAGCCAAGACACTTGTTACTGTAAACACATCCGTACCAGTTGGAGACGTGAACGTGCGGTGTTGTGTAATTTCACCAGACCAGTTGGAGAGGTCGAAAAATGTTTCTGAATCAAGTCGGAGTTGATTTTAATCGTCTTGCAATTGGGAAAAAAATGCAGAAAACAGGGCTGGCAGCAAACTTATCAATACTATACCGGACATTATACAGTTTAGCTCCTGAAATGGTATATTCGGTACCAGTCAATATCGTCATACCGTTTCAGGCTTAATACAATAATATATATTTATAAGTATACACATAATATGTTATATATGTACACCAAAGTTCACTTATAATATTACTACAAATACATAATAGTATTATTAAATATAACATATAGTCAATAGATTATATTATCAATCTCACCGGTACAACTGGTATTGACCGATATCAAAAGCCGGTATGGCTAGTATTGACCGGTATCAAAGTGGGTATTGCTGATATTGACTGGTATTGAGACTGGTATGGTACAAAGGACTAATTTGTATCGATTTATGTGTCAAAATTGTATATACCGGCCGGTATTGATAACTATGGTTGGCAGACCATTTGGCTCAGAGTCGAGCCATTTATTGGGTTAAGGTGGTGTTAAGGAGCGTGCAAGCCAAACCATTCAGGCGGACCGGCTAGCTTCTGAAATTTGAGAGGATGTGAAGGGGCTAGAGCATTGGTCTAATTATTGTGCTCTGGTACCCTCTTAGTTTTGTAGTTTTTTCAATAGTTTTCAAAGTACTATATGAATCGTCCCACTATATAAGCACACTCTTTATTTTTCTCCCTCGTGCACCACTGCTACGGGGGACTTTCCTCCTTTCGAGGCGAACCGGGAGCACGATTGGACAGAGAGCGTGCAAAACGGTCCAAGGGAATTTTTCCTTTCTTTATTAGGGTTGCCTGGTAGTAAGGTGACTGAAATTCTCTTAATCATACTTCGATTAATTTTATATTCATTCGTTGGATCAACGTCTAATTATATGGCACATCAATCTCTACACAAATCCAATGATCACAAAATCTACTTAGACTTGAAAAAAAAAGCAACATAGAAATGACAAATCCGTTCTTTATCTCTGAGTCGAAGAGCTTTTCGAACTTGCGGGCGCGTCTTCCTAGATGGTTTTTCGACCAGTAAGATTTTTGAACGTCCCTCAGTGCAAGTGTTGATGAGTTTTTTTGAGATAACCATGGTGTATTTGTAATGAGAGCATATCGCTTTCATATTTTGTTTGAGATGGTGCTTGCGTTTGCAGGTGCGATTTGGAGTACGGATGGCGTATTTGCATCATGATGCTTCATTCCTTCGGGTATGCGAGATAGCGAGAGTTGAGGCTGACCTGGAAGCAATTCAGAATTCAAAGGCATGCATTTTCCTTACGACAGTGCAAGTTCTAGGACTCTTCCTACGATGACTCGCCGCTAGCCTACTGCCACACTGGTCGAACAAGCAAGAATGATTCAAGAACCGAATTTACCTCATGTATTAATTGATCAGACGACCAAACCCCCCTCATGGGAGACAAAATGTTTTACTAGTAGAGATCCAACGATCAGGAACTTAAACAGGTCTAGTACGAATATAATTCTTCGTTCATGCGTATGAACCGTGCAGAACGGATCAGAAACTTGACGTGAAGGTAATACCCATTCCAAGAACACAAGCTTAATTCAAACCTTGCAACCGCATGCACACTGTACCGAACCGTACGTACGTCTGACTGAACCCCCGCCGATCGATCGTCTATATAAACGAAGCTCACCATGACAAACTTTCTCCAAAGCTCAGCCTAAGCACCACCGAGAACCAAACTTCAAACTCGAAAAGCAAGCCCTTATTATCGCACCCAATTCCTCTCGTCTGCACGACAACAATGGCGATGACGGCGAAGATGGCGAATGTGATGTTGCTGCTCCTCTTCGCGGTGCAAATCTTCAGCGTCCTCGCCGCCGCGGCGAGGCTGTTGGAGCGGGACGGCTTGCTGGAGAACGGAATTGGGATGGTGACGCAGATGCTTCGCGAAGCGAAATCAGGGCCCAGCCCCCCTACGCACTGCTGTTAATTAAGCATGTACCCCGATTCAGATCAAGCATGCATACATGCATAGTGGGCAGCTACTAGCTCCTCTATTTGGAGCATGGACACAACATGTGAATATGTGTATAGCAATATAATGCATCAGCAGCATCGCCAATGTTTTAATTATGCTTCTTCTTCATTATTTTTTAGGGGCATTATATTACTCTTTCGTTTTTTTTTCCTTTGAGAGATCGATGAAGATGTAATTTTATATGACAAGGTGTTACTACTATAGAGAAGTCTGTTATAGACGATTCGAAAACGTTATCACAAACGGTTTTATGATAATACGATATTGTTAGCGTCAAAAACTTAAAGTTGAGTTTATCGGCCATAATACACCAAACAAACACTGGGTTTAGTCGATCAAGCCATGTCAATTGATTTGATCCTTCAATCAATAAGATAAACCAAAAATCTGCTCAAAGCCAATGTAACATGATAATCGACTTAGATCTAAACAGCTACAAAGTCGATCAAATCAAAGGATAACAATAAGTTTAATTAGCCGATTAAGGTTAATTAGATGGTAAAAATAGATCTTTTCTGAAGAAGGTGATGCACAACAAAATTAGATAAAAATCAAACCTAATTGGCATAATCGAAGATGATCAACAATCGGCGATGTGCAACTTTATTAATCAAATTAAATTATAAGAAGTCTAAATTACAGAGGCTACTCCTAGTCAACAGAGAGAAAAGTGAACAAAAATAATGCGAGTTGATTGATTGGATTGTGTTGTTGTCTTGCCTACCCCTGATGATATTTCATAGCTTTCGACCGATCGTATCCTTTTCCATCATGCCGTAAAATATGATCCCTTTTGGGCTCAATTCAGATAGTCGTTCATCCTAAAATGTCGTCGGTCATAACCCAAATTTGGATCTCTTTCCATATCCGATATTAACTAAAATATCTCTTAATCCTTAGCCTGACAATTTGTCCATACTTTTGCCAAATCTTGGTGCAAACAGATACATATCATAGAAGGTTTCTATACAGACTATGAAAACCATATCACAGATAATTTTTAACTGATCGCAGACATTTTTTAAATAGAAACTTTTGCGATATGTTTTTCCCTAACTCTTTTGATAGAACTTCCATGATTAGTATCTGTTTTTGAAATTTTGTTCTCCTTAGATATTTCAAAAACGACATTTACAAGACATAACCAGGTATAAATTTTATTAATAAATATCAAAATATCCTAGATGCATAGAGGCAACAGCTTATCTGATGAGCATGATTTTAAAATATGAACATTTGTAGCACTTTCATCTCCTTTCTTATTCTAATGTTGATGGATTCTAATGCAAAATCCAATTCTATCCATAGTTCGTTCTGAAAGTTGTTATGCTCTGATTTATCTTCCACTTCATCATCATCCCCGAATGAGAATACCACAGGCAGCCTATTTTCACTCTGGTCCTGTGCAGTAATAGGACCAGAGTGATTTTGTTCCTATACAAGACTAGAGTGAAAATAGGCTGCCTATGGTATTCTCATTCGGAGATAAGGATGAAGTGGAAGCGATAAATCAGGGTATGACAACTTTCAAGACGAACTGTGGATGGAATTAGATTTTGCCTTAGATCAACATTAGAATAAGAATAGTGATGAAAGTGTTATAAATGTTCATATTTTAAAATCATCCTCATTAGACAAGCTATTGCCTTAATGCATCTAGGACGTTTATATATTGAATTATAAAATCTATAACTAGTTGTGTCTTATAAATGTCGTTGCAGAAATATCTAAGGAGAAGAAAATTTTGAACAACAGACATTAATCATGGAAGTTCTGCCAAGAGAGGTAGGGAAAAACATATCGCATACCTCCACTACACCAGAGTCATGAAATCAAAATTGAACTAGACAATTAACTAAGCAAATAAGACTTTGAACTCTTATCTTCTTAAATTATGCACCATTAAAGTTAGGTTATGAATAGTATCTAAATATTTTTCTAGTGTATGGGTATCCAACAATCACAATCATAACAAGCTAACCATTTATGAATTAAGGATAATATCAGGTAACAATACATTAACAAGTTATGATACTATAAATATCAACAAGCATATATTGAGAATCGACATTATTTGATATATCAATACAAAAAGACCTTAGAAATTTTTCATATCTGTTATCACATTTGTAAAGCCCCCATTTTTTTATAGTAATATTAATAATGGGATCAGTGTGCACATAGTACTAATCCCATGATCAGTGGCTAGTACGTATAGTTTACAATTTGGAATCACATCCATACACATAGATATATTACATTCACTTAAGTGCGATAAGATTGAGTACTAGTATCACAAGCCAAAATATTGCAGCGGAGAATTATTTATCTTGCAGTTTGCCTCTAACCCATAACCCCTAGGCAACAGACAAAGTAAAACCCCTAAAAAATATCATCATCGTAGTTCTCGAATCCTGCGGAATCATATATGTAGTCGGGAATTTATGTATCGTCACCCAAAATGTCAACGAAAGCAAGATTAAGTATATTGCGTATCCAGCAAGACTTGTAGTGTATCACAGATGCAATTATACTAAAATACAGGTTATGACAAAAGTGGAAAGCTCTTCAGTTGTTTTGCAGTTGCGGAAGTAAAACATAATCATATGGTAGATTGCAAAAGGGATTTTCAAACAGCACAGTTCTTCATCAAGTATGACATAATTCATAAGTTTTTCATCGCAGTCTATCTGATTGTCAACCTACTTCATGCTTGTTCCCCAGCATAAAGTGTATTACCCCACATCATTTCCAAAACAAAACCATTTGTGAAAATACCAAGGGCTAACTAAGTGAAGACGTTACCAAGTGCCCATGACTATGGGCGCGGCTAATCAATTAGATTTTTACTCTGCAGAGGTGTACAGCTTTACCCATAAGAAATGACCAGCCGCTATTGCTAGGCCATTCGATACACATCCTTTGATGTATCGGCAAGGAGATCATAACACAACCGTTACACTACCTAGAACTAACTTTGCACCAGCCCAGTGACGTGAAGCCCTTGCTATGATAGAAGAAACATGAATAGATAAAACATAATAGTCCCTCCATATTTTTAGATTAGCAACAAAGGTAGTCCCTCCCTGCAAATATGGTTTCTTTCCATAACAAGGCGTACACCGTTGTACCGATATGCATTTACTCACACCAAGGTGTAGAAGCTACTTGCAAGGAAACCTAGAAAGGAGTGCTTGTACTATCTCCCGCCTACCAATGTGCAAAGTCAGATCTAAGCAACTTAATAGGTTAAGGCTATCTCATACCAGCACTTGTGGTTGCACCTATTTCTTGGTTTGTAAGCAACACAATAATTCGATCCTTAAGGTGACTCAGGCATGAATCCCCCCTATACTACGTACAAGTCTTTCCCTCGCACAACCAACTATTGCCCATACATGTATGCGTCAGAATCATAATTTTATTTTTGGATTTATAACCAAATTATCATCTTTCAACATTTTTCATCGTAAAACACCCCTTTTAAGTCATGAAAGATAACTACGTGTATACTAAGCATGGTTAAGTAGTCATGTATACCCAGACATCATGTATTGTCTACCTTTCAGCTAAGATCATCAAGGTTTGCAATTCCATTTTTTGCGAGAACTTTTTAGGCATGGCTAGGTATATCTACCAGTATCCCATCATAGCGCTTTTTACAAAATTAATCGCATGCATAATAGTTTGACAAGAACCATGTAAAGTACTTATTTCAAATAGTAGTATCAAGATGTTCAAGGAAGTGCTTTCCTTACTGTTCGTTGTCTGGTAGATAGTCGGTGTTGTTGGTGAGCTCGTCGTCAATCAAATAGGAAACGTCAGGTTCTACTCATCGTCCGATGAAAGAGATCATGCGATAAATAATACACCAAAGTAAGGGCAAAAGAATCATCAGCAGAAAATCCAACTAAAGCTTACTTATAAAACAGGTGTGATTATTACGTCTTATGTACTTGTATTTAGGCAGTCTTTGTTTAGCATGTTATCTTTAGTAATATTAGTATTGCCCGTGAGCTTGTGTATGTGAGGGGTCTCCCAGAGGTTATCCAACTTAGCTTTCTAGTCATGAGTTCTATTCTGTCACTTTTTGTTCATACCCTCACCGAGAGTTTACGGTCACATGTTCATCTCTCTCTCTCTCTCTCTCTCTCTATATATATATATATATATATATTCTTTTTTTCTTAAGACAAGATCGAGTTTTAACCATTTTCAAGTCAAAGTGAGGTCTCCTATACTTCTTTGCGCAGCTATCCTACTGTCATTCTTATTATTAAGAAACTGATTCTACTGAATTTAGATTTTATTTACAAAGAGTATACATTTCCTACTACTTAGCTCATTGAAAATAATCTCTATTGGAACATGATTCAGAACACATTGAAATTCAAATTTTTTTTGCATATTTGGGTTCCTGGGAGTATGTATATTTTATCAAAATTGGTCTCATTAAATTTTGAGCATGTTTGAAAAAAAAATTTGTGTATAGCATATACTTAGGTCCCTTCCTTTAAATTTGAATTTCAAATTTATCCAGAGATCCTTTTTGAAATATTTTTACATATTCTAGAAGAACATGATTTTATAAATTTGTTTCATTTCATTTGGACTACATATGCGAAAGATATTCAAGTTTGAACTTTTTAACCGATTTGAAAATCAGGAAAATTGGCAAAATACGCTTCTGGTGAACTGAGAGCGTCTTTTGCCTCACGCCCACTGTTTCTGTTCAAATGACTGGATCGCCGATAGCTCGGGCCCACGAGGCAGTGACTTAGGGTGCGCACGAGAGAACGGCTGCAGTCACTGACAGGCGGGGCCGGTGGCGCAGTGAGACAAAGCAGGGCTCGGCGGACTCGGGCTCACCGGTGGCAATCTAGGGCTGGAGGAGCGGAATCGGTAGCATAGCTAGCTTCAGCAGCTCGGTGCACACCTAGGGGTCAGCTTGCAGACCTTCGGTGATGACCGGAGATGGGTCGCCACAGCGGCCGAGCGGCAGAGGTTATGGCAGCAGGCTGCGCCAGCGACAAAAGGCTGCCTGAGTGGAATTAGTTACATAGATAGCATCAACACGTTCTAAGCATCCCATTCTACCTGGTCTTGAACTTGGAAAATGGCTAGCTCATCCTGTCGCTGAGCGCCGCAGAGGAAGAATAAGAGCAGTGGCGTACCGAGCTTTGGTTTGATAATGTCTGCAAACAAATGAGGGATTTTGGTTTGTGTTAGTCATAGATGCAACTACGCAAAGGGATTGAAAGAAGAATTAGTATACCGCCTCAATTTGATCTCAATCCAGGACTAGGGTTCTTCGGCCCGAGGAGAATCAAAAGGAAATACTCAAGTTTTCGAGTGGATGCAGAAGGGGCTAAGCTAGGGGTTCTGTGGCGAAGCTTCTTGCGGTTCCAAACCAGCATTTATAGTGGCAAGAAAAGCAAATGGGCGTGCATTTCTCGCGGAGCCAGGGACGGGCGGCATGGCTGCACTTGAAGAGAAATGGCGCTGCAGTGCTTGGCGTGCACACGAAGGGTGAGGTGAGTGCCAACGTCACGCATGGCGACGAGCAAAGCGTCCTGGATGGTCCGGCATCCAGCTCAGCGGTGAGGCAACCGTGCGGACGAAATTCAGGCGCGGAGTACCGGCGATCAGCGGCGCGAAGGACTCAGTAGCGTTGAGGGAGATGAGAGGAGCAGCTGACGCCTTGGCCCGGGACCACTGGCCAGAGACTGAAGGGCAGCCACTTAGCTGGTTTGCTTCGGGGACAAGGGCCCACCTATCAGCTGAAGGAAAGGAGATTCACCCCCCCTGACCAGAATTTCTATGTCAAAAGTTTATGAAAATTTTTATGTGAGACATTTTGACAAGGCTGGTCTCACTGTTAAAGTTTCAGATCGAGATGAACACCCAGAATTTGTAAAAATTCTGACAATATATGGTGGTCAATTTTGTGTTCCTGGTTTTCCATTTTTTTGGAGCATCATATATTACTAAACAATTTTTAGCCTTTTGTTACCGGTTTACCTTGGCTATTTTGATCTCCTATAAAATTTCAGCTTCAGATTCTTCTTATTTAATTTATAAGAATTCTGACATTGCCATTTCCAGATTTTCAATCTTTCTATTTTTGAATTATTAAATGTTCCAAAGTAATTTATTATTTTCTGATATTTTTACTGAGGATATATGTGACCTCTCAAAAAATTATATAAAATTTTAAGATCAAAATAACTTTGAATTATTTTTATAGAATTCTGACATTGGTCTCCATTCACTGTCACATCTCCTTTAACTGCCTTTCCCTTCACCATTTAACATGTCATAGGACATTTTAAATTCATATATAAAGTCCTAGTCATCTCCCCAGATTTTCCAGAGATTTTACTTACTTTATTGACATAGGGTTTTATCCTTGCTTATTGTCTTTTTCTTAAATTTGCTATTTATGTGGATTTCTCCTTTTAAGCACAATCAAGAAAAGCCAAGAACGCAAGAAATAGTCCAAGAAAATCTAGAAAATCACAAAATAATAAAATAAAATCTATGAGTTAGATTTCTTACTTTATTAATTTTCAGGATGTGACATATGTGTCATAGCTTCCTGTAACATCCTCATTTTTCATAAAAATTAAAATCACGCAGTAGCATTTGTAAAAAAATTAAAAAATAAATAAAAGATAAAAAATCATAATAAAATAAAATAAAATATTGTTTATAATAAAATCATTTGAAAAATGAGAATGTTATTTTCAAATATTTTCAAAAAAAATTGACTTATGAATTAAGTTTGTAGATTTTATAAAGATTTGTACAAGTGTCTCGATTTACTAAAAAGAATTTTTACAGAAAATCTATATATTGAAAAATTCCAAAACCAAGTTTATTAGATTCCAAATATTCCCTAGTATTTTAGAGAATTGTTTTAGGATTTTAGAGTATTTTTACTATTTAATCTCAAGTGCTTCCTCTTCTTAACACTATTCAAATTCCAAGAAAAAAATAAAAGGCCACGTGTACTGTAGTGTCGTCTTCTTCAATCGAGTGTTTCCAGAGAAAATCATTTCCTTCTCTCTCCTCCATTAGAGCAATGGAAGAGCTTCCGGATCACCTTCATTTAAGCACCAAAAATTCTAGAAAAATCATATTCGGAATCCTCATCACATCCTTAATCTTCCACAACTGTTTCCCGGATTAAAACCCCACTAGTTGCTCTTTAATTTCCACGAAACCTTCGTTGCGGCTGTTTCCTGTTATCGCCTCAAATGCGTCCCCTCCGGTCTTCCGTTCGCACTATAAAAGGGAGTCTTGGCTTCCTCTCTTCGTCGCCAATTCATTCATCCCCTTCCCGAGAGCCCTCTCATCCTTGTTCCACCGGATTTTGCAAAAGTTCGAGTGCGTTCTTAATCGAACGTACTGTTTTCCGGCCGCCGTCGTCGATTAGTCATCCCTCTGCCGCCATCGTCGTCGCCGGTGAGTTCACCGCGCCGTGCCACCACCACTCGGCCGGACGGTCAGCCCTCTGGGCTTCTCTTCCTTCACGCCGGCCATTCTCTGGTGTTCTGTATCGTGTATGAACAGTGCATGCTATAGTAAATCATGAGCTACAGTAAAAAACCATCCGTTAGTTGTACATGTTCTTTTCACTAAATTGTGATTTTTGTTATTTTTGTTGCAAACTCGTTTTAACTCCAAATTACAAACAACAAATTTTGTTAATTAGTAAAATTAATAACTATTCACAATATTTTTCTGAAATTTTGTAAATAAATTTATCTTGTCAAATTATTCACGGAATATCTAAATTTATGAATTTTGTACCTCTTAAAATATATGTCCAAAAATGTTGAAATAAATTTTATAAATCTTTTAAAATACTAAACTATAGATCTAGAAGTTTTCATGAAGTTATGAACTAATTTGATTCTCTGTATTTCCCGAATGTGTGTTTATTCGTTATTTTTCGTGCGATAGAAACATTTGACGCCGACGCCGTCGCTGACCAACAAGAAGAAGACCCTCTCTACGTTGACCAAGGCAAGTTCCCAGTAAGTTTTTGCAAGTTCCCTTGAAGCATGTTGATCCATATTTTGAAATGCTTTGTAGATTTACAAACTTGCATGCTATGTTGATTACAAAAAAAAACAATATATTATGATAAATTGTAGTTAAATACCTTGTTAATATGTATGCTTGCTACATATTAATCCATCTATCCTTTGGCTGCCCTAGAATGATTAATTATAATATAAATGGCTTGACACCTTGTTTAGTATAATAGTAGTGCTTAGTTATGCTAAATACTATTTGTATGTTTAAATGAAGGCTTGTTACTTGAAATTCTAAATGATTGAGTGAAAATATTATTTAAAAAGGGCAGTTGGTGCTGCTAGTTTGGTAAAATAAAAGAAAAGATTTGGTATTTTAAAACTTGAATAGGGTGGAAGGTTGCAAGACGGGTGCAGAATGCACGAGACTTGAGTTTGAGTATGTACCACCCTAGTCACCCTAAGGACCAATCCCTTGTGATTGTCAAACAATGTACAATAGTGCGACTGTGGGTTCCGGTATGGGACGGGCCTGGCCGAGTAGCTAGTGAAAACTTAATTAGGGCATGCCAGATGGTGGAGTAGGCGTGGTTGGAGCCACAGGAGTCCTACAGGCACAAGAGGGGGCTTCCATTATGGTTGTAGCCATTTGGCAGTGAAACCTCAGCGGGCGTGACTTAGTTAAGATATAGCTAGAGAAATGGCCTTGTAATTTTCACTTGGGGTTATATGCCAAAGGAAGTGTATGACCAAAAAGAGTGAAATATCTCTCGCGGGTAAAGCGTGCAAACTCTGCAGAGCAAACAAACTATTCGAATAGCCGTACCCACGGTCAAGGGTGGACAAAGGGCGTTGTCACATGGTAGATTTTCTCTATTTGATTTCAAAACTAGATTTTATAAAAGAAAAAACACGGTTGGAGCCGTGAATATTTTGATTTGATAAAAGTCCGTGGTTGGAGCCACGAGAAAAAGATTTCAAAAGAAAACCACGGTTGGTGCTGTGGAAAAGTATTCTTAAAATAAAACCATGGTCGATGCCGTAAGTTGGTCTATGTTTTGTTTTTTCACGGTTGAAGCCATGTCCTGAAAAGTTTTAAACTCTCATTTCTTAAAAGAAAATACCTTTGAAAACTGCTCTTCAAAATTCTAGGATAAAATCTTAAAAATTGGCTTTTTGGCAAATTAACCAATTCCCTCCTTTGAATTAAACTACATACTGCATTTCTTTCCGGACTTGTTGAGTATGTTGCATACTCACCCTCACTTTTCATTGCGGGGCTGCTTATTCCATAAAGCAGATCAGGAGATCAGAGATAGCTATCCAAGAGCCTGCATCCCACCATTCGACATCTGCGATGAAGGCTTTGAAGAGGAGGATCATCCGGACGTCTAGGATCACGTTTTCTCCAGTCTTTACCTGTGGTGTTTTGGACTTCATTCCGTCAAGTTTATTTACCAGATTTATGTTTCTGCTGCTGTATGACCTACGGGTCCAACTTTTGTAATAATGGGCCATGTCGGCCAGTATTCTGAATTAAATCTTTATTTATCGCATGGTTATGGTCCATACTGTTATGATCTGTGTGTACTAGCTATTGATCCAGGGACTAGTACAAGTAAACACAACTGGAGCCCGTATCCTTTTTGCGGGTTCCGACAGAATGGTATCAGAGCCAAGACTGTAGAACGTGACCTAATAGAATGGTTAAACCTTAAGGACTTATTTTGGAATAACAAACTATTTAAAAAAAGTTCTACTCTCATCTTGTTCAATCTTATCCTTACCTCATTTAAAAAGTTATTTCTACACTCTTTCCTTGCCAAAAGATAGATTGTCAAAGTTGGCATTGAGCAAAGCGAAGGATATACAAGCATTCTTCAGAGTTTACTCCAGCATCTGCATTACAAATGTCGGCCAATCTACGCCACGAGAGAAGAACATCATAAAAGTCACATACTCTTCGAAGTCTACTACAACCTTTGCCCTGAAGACCATGAATATCAAGACTAGAAGAATACCCTAATTAAGCTCTAAGCCAAGCTATCCATTTCAGTAGACGACATTGTGAGCTATTCTATTTCCTCTTTTGTTGACATCCACAATAAAAAAATTATTATAATAAAATAAAGATAGTATTTATTGCTTCTTTATTGGATGTGAAAACTTTATCCCCCTTAATCTCAGTCTTCTTCTTTCCTATCTTTTCATAACCGAAAATGGTGAACACCGTGCAGAGGCCATGGTGATGTTGGCCGGTAGCGATGGTATTGGTCGGCGAGGTCATGGGCAAACTCAACACCGCCAACAATCAATCACCGCTCGGACAAGGAATCCATACAAATTCCTTCCCTGTTGGAGAGCCGACTATCCAACATTCTTGACCATGCATCTTCAAGTACTTCAAGGCATAGCCAATAACTTCAATAATCAAGCCCAACCTCATTAGCCGCAGTCCAAGTTCGGAGAGTTTATGCGCACAAGACCCTCTACCTTTGCGGGGTGCACTGATCCACTAGTCGCAAATGATTGGATCAAAGAAATGGACCGGAAGTTGATATTAGCTCAGTGTGATGACTATGAAAGCATCAACTTCATTTGGACATCAAGCGCGAGGTAGTGCATTGCTGGTGGGAGAATTTCTGTGCTTCCCATCAAAATGCGTCTGCCATTACTTGGGAAGAATTTGTTCAGGCTTTTAGGGATGCTCATATTCCCAAAGAAGTTATGGAAATGAAGAGGCGAGAATTCCATAGGCTTCAACAGGTAATATGACCATGGTGACTATTTGCATAAGTTCAACCAATTGGCTCGATATGCTCCAACTGAAGTGGCCAATGAGGCCGATAAGATTTGGAAATTCATGGAAGGGATGGACCCGGAGATCAAGGCTTTATTGTCTTCCAATGATTATGCTACTTTCCAACAACTAGTGAACAAAGCTCTAGCCCAAGAGGACATACAGCATCAACGAAACGAGAATCGTAAGAGAAAGCTAGCAATTCAAGGTCAACATGTAGCCAGTGGGTCTGGGCCAAGGTTTGGACAGTTTCAAACTAGCAAGCCACCTGTTCAGCAAGTGCAAAGGATCATGATGTCTGTACCTCGTCCGTCTGGCAGACACCCGTCAAAATCCAGTTACTCAGCCAGCAAAAACTAACAATACAGCAGATGTGCAGTGCTACAATTGTCATCAAATGGGACATTATGCAACCAAGTGTCCTCAAAGGCGCTCAAACATTACTCCAGTTCCATTCAACCTGGGATCAGCTTCAGTCCATGCACCAAGTCAGGGTCGCGGAAACCCTCAGACTCCCAGAACCCCAAATCGAGTTGGAAGGAGCCATGTGAACCATATCTCTGCTAAAGAAGCACAAGAAGCTCAGAATGTAGTGATGGGTACGTTTCTCGTAAACTCTGTACCTGCTACAATTTTGTTTGATTCTGGTGCATCTCATTCATTCATATCCAAGGGTTTTGTGGAAAGGAACCATTGGGATACAATGAACCTAAAGAACCCTATGATAGTAAAATCCCGGAAAAGAAATGATGACTAAAAGGTATGTCCCAAGCTAGTAATAGAAATTAATGGGGTGAAGTTTCTAGCAAACCTTATCCTATTAGATTCCCAGGGAATAGATGTAATACTTGGTATGGACTAGTTAACCAAACATGAAGGACAAATTAATTGTGCCAACTATACCATATCCCTTGTCAATAAAAATGGAGCCCGAGTATTCTTCTTATCTGACCTTGCCTCAAGACCAACCAGTCTGTTGAATCAATTAAAGGAAATAACATTGGAATCAGTATCAGTAGCAAAAGAATACCCGGATGTCTTTCCTGATGACTTGCCAGGCATGCCACTAGATCGAGATATAGAGTTTGTTATTAACCTAGTTCCTGGCACAACCCCAATCCACCAGAGACCCTATCGGTTGTCTGCTAACCTATTAGTGGAATTAAAGAAGCAAGTTGAAGAATTCCAAAAGAAAGGCTTCATTCGCCCTAGTTCATCACCTTGGGGAGCTCCAGTTATTTTTGTGAAAAAGAAGGATAGCACTCTGAGAATGTGTATTGTTTTTAATTTTGGATTTTGAATTCTTAAAGTATGATGACAAATTAAATCATAGGATAGAAACATAATAGCAAAGATCCACTTCTCTTAGTAATCTAAGATAGACACTCTTTTCTAGAGGAGCAAATTCCTAAAATTGATAGTAATCTGGTTCAATTCCCAAGGCGTTACTGAAGGATTTCTAGAAATCCTCTTATGCTTCCACTGACAAATGCACCATAACACGTCTTTTTTTTTTTTTTTGCTTTTGTTGTTATTGTTGTTTTTTTTTTGTGAGGAACTTGATTACCATGACTGGTCAGGTCTAGGCAGTGATTCGTAGCATGAAACAAACAGGGCTTTTATCAACCCTAAGTCGCAAAATGCTCAGGCTGTCGAATGCGTGTAGATATTTATTTTGCAAAGAGATATATACCTATAGCTATAAATATCTAGAGTGGACATATAAATGATGCGGGTAAATTTGGCGCAATTTTTTTCACAAACATTATTGTACTTCTGTAAACTTCTTCAAATATATGATAATAAATTAAATGGCTAAAATTGTATCTTGTGAACTTTGAAAATTCAAAGCTCTTTTTTATGACTATCGGTCGTACTTTGCTTGTGTTTAAGTACGTTACTAGCGTAGAGCAGCGAAGATATATAACTTGCCTTCCTAAAAAAACAAAGCACTTACTTTTCGCAGGTTTACATAATATACTCCATATAAAAGCGTCAAAAGTTCCAGAGCAGGGAGCCTATCCAGGTGGCAAGCCGCGCAAATCGTGAAAAAACCCCTCCATTTCTCTGAATTACGGATAGGTCACTGCAAATATACTCCATATAAAAGCGACAAAGATTCCAGCGCAGAGAGCCTATCCAGGTGGCAAGCCGCGCAAATCGCGAAAAAACCCCTCCGTTTCTCTGAATTACGGATAGGTCCCTGCAAATTACAGATAGATCCTTCGTGATTTTTTGTGAGGGAAAGATTTCTTTTTTTATCGCGTTTGGGTCCCTCGCGCGCTGTTTTGCAGAAGAAGCCTCCCGTTAGATTCAAATCGCGGGCAAGCACTTTTTTAATTTTTCAGAATAGCGGACATGTCCAAAAACGTAACAAACAGGTCCTTACTATTTATGTCTAGGTTCTTTCTCCGTTTTTTAGGTAAGATAGACCCGATAAATTCTAAAATTCTGTTTAGGTCCCTACACGCGATTTATAGCTAAATTGAAAATCGCGTTTAGGTCCTTTCATCAATTATTTTTGCCCGGTTTTCTAAAAAAACGAAAAAAAGGCTTTCTTTGAAAACGCACACTACACCATGACACACCTTTGCCAATAATTATTAGTCGGGAAAGGTGGTCTATTGCCGTCAATTTATCTGTCGGCAAAGGTCCAACAATTTCCATCATATAAGCTGTGGGGATTGATCGCTTATGTCAACAAGTAATCGTCGGCGTTCATCATTCTGCCATCAATTTATCTGTCGGCAAAGCCTAAGCCGACTGCTTCTACCGCTACTGTTTAGTTACCGTCGGTTAAACTTTTGCCGACAGTTTTTGGGTCGGGAAGGTGCCTTTTGCCGACTGTACCATGTGTTGGTAAAAGTGTGGCATGGTGTAGTGACAGATTCGTCGAGGGTTTATAGCTGAATTGGAAATCGCATTTATGTTTTTTTCGTCGCGGCGCGGCAACTCAGCTTAGTTTAAATTAGTTTAGAGAGGATTTCCGAGTCCTCTCTTACGCCAGCACGTACCAGCGATTTGACATCCGTACATTTTTAGAAGGAATAGTGGTCACAACGGTATGATTAACAAACTTTGTGGTCGATCCGTTCATTGGGGGACCCACGTTGGGTCATGGATGTACAACTGAATAACCAAAATATTTAGCTTATTGAGTTGGTTAGCTGCTTTTTCTCTTAAACGTTTGGTCTGTGTTCTAGTCCTTGCAGCCTCATGATTTCCTTTTTGTTATCACTTGGTAGTTTGATTGATGTAATGTTATTGAGATCATGTTTCTTTGTTGTTTCTTAGATTTTAAAAAGTTGTGCATTTTATTTTTGGAAAATGATGCATTTTCTCCCTCTCTCTCTCTGTAGTTTGATTAGTGTGGAAGTCTTGTTTCTTTATTGTTTATTAGGATTTGGATAACTTGGTCTGGTGAAGGGACACCGTTTGCATGGCGCAGTTCGTTTATATAGCCGGCAGATCGACCGGGGTTAGGCGCGTACACTGTGCATGGTTTGAACTTTGAAGTCGTCTTCTTCTGCTAGGTTTGAAGTCAGCTTGTGCGTGTCCTTGGTGTTACAGACGTAGCTACTTACGCACCACGTTTTACCTCTGTGCCGAGCTACATATATAGCTCCTGATCGATTCGTTCTTCGGGCTCGAAAAATTGGAACATATTATTAAAGAACAATTCACCCAAGATCGACTCTGTCCAGCTCCGATCGTTTTGGCTGCGATTTTGTCTCCCAGGCGGGGTTTATATTCGGCCTGACGCATTTCAGTCTACCAACGCTACACATAACACATTCGTGCTTCACAAGTAGCGGCTGGTCCGTCAATTTATCAGAAAAGGACCTCGAATCGCGATAATCAGATTGCGAAATGTATTTATTAAGCGATGCTAGGTTTTCGATCTTTTGCTTGCGGTCCAGGTCAAATTAAGCCAAGGAATATCTGTTCGTGATCAGCAAGAATGTGTGAAATCTGCAGGATGGATCGATCATGGATGTATAGTTTAATTGGTCAATTAGTGGAAAAACAAAAGGTTGCTGCGTACATCTTGTCATGCATGACCGTCCTCAGCACCACAGAGTTTAGCGATTGACAGATACTAGGGTGTAACTGGAACGGATATTTTCCGACCGATCGACCGACCGAATCAATTTGGATAGCGATTTGAATAGTTTTTTGGATATTCGAAGAATTTTCCGGATACGGATACGGATAAGGATAGTTATCTCGGATAAGGATACAGATACGGATAGTAATTATCCGACGGATACAGGAATATCCGAGTTTATAACCGGATAATATCCGGATATAAAATATGGATATTATCCGAAAACTTTAAAGACTTCTCTAAGACTGTGAGTCTGTAACTCTCCAATCAAAGAGCACCAGTCACCAGAGTCTGGAGGCACTAGTACCAGTGTATCAATACTACTCTTGGTACTCTACCAGTACCAGTGCCAAGTGCCAAGTGCCAAGTACCAACTACCATTCTACCAAGTGCCATACTGCCACTGTCAAAGTGCCAACGCCAAGTGCACCACAACGCCAGTGCGGTGCCAAACCAAAAATTTACTACGTGCTTCGTACTTCCCAGCTTGTCCACTAGCGTTAGGCCAAAACTGAAGGCAATGCGACACTGCCATACAGCAGACCCAAAACCAAAAACATAAAATCCACAATCCATCATTCGTGCTCTCTTTCTCTATCTCTATTCTCTACTAGTCTGATAGTCTCTCTCCTCTAAAATCCCCAATCCAAACAAAACCTAGCTGAGCTGAGTAGCTTGAGTTGAGGAGGCACCAAGGCGGCACCGGCGGTCCGGCGCACTGTAGCTGGCCATAGCCTGCAGCCCCGTGAAGCTGCTGACCACAGGCGATCCCGTGCACCATAGCCCTGGTGAGGTTGTAGTCCATGACCACCTACGTGACGGTCTGATCAAGACCATGCTGCCGTCAAATCCGCCGACTCGATGGTATTATATGATTCTATCATGTTTACCTTACTAGTTTATGACTTCTAATTTGCTAGTGCCATTGTCTTTGATAATTCTATTATGACTCTACATTTAGCTTTTTATATAATCTCTAGTGCGTTCATTATTAATTCTTAATTATGTATAATGCAACTATAGTAAATTCTTGTACTATTTTCTTCACATTTTATCAATAATTATTCATAACTCATAAGTAATCTACCATTCAAGTATGCTACATGTGCAATAAATGATCTATATTTTCGTGTATTATCCGGCTAAAAATATTCATTACACGTATTGAATCCGGTGCGTATTCGCCAGATTCGTAAGTGATAGTATCGGTATTATTCGCATTAGTATTCACATCCGACACCATTCAGTATCTGTCGACGATTCGGGACGAGGTCCCCACGAGCTTACTTGTTGAATGAGGATCAACTTGGGGCCCCTTTTCGCAAGGGTTATATCGCCCGAGAGTATGCCGAGCAATGGAATGAAGGTATCTGGGACAATCGTGAGGCACGCGGGTCGTTTTATACGGTTCGGGCTTCTCACGGTGGAGATAATAACCCTCGCCCGATGATTGCACTAGTATGTGAAAGTGGGTTACAATGCGCTTGCTCGGGAGGCCCTAAACGATCCTAAGGACTCCCTTAAGCAAGCGATATGTGTAGTGTGTGTGTAGTACAGAAGGTCCCCCCCAGCACATCGCGGGAGGGGGTATTTATAGAGGATTACAAGAGACAAATCATTTATTACAGGGGGCACGCTACTGTGGAGGACGTCGTAAAGCGATTGCGCGCCACACGCCGGTACTACGCGACGTGAGGCACGATGAAGCGCGGACCAAGTCGGCCATGGACCGTGGCGCGGATCCGGTGCACGATCCTTGAGCCGCCAAGCATTTAATGCCACGTCGCCTTGTCGAGGACCCCCGAGCTGGCTTGCTCGGGGCCGGGGTGCGTGAAGGTCGGGCTTGCGTATACCATCCGGGCAAGATCTTGGTCGGTGGGTGCTGGGGACTCCGCCCCGTCTGATGCGGTGCATCAATCCTCGACTACCTAGCCCCGAGGCTAAAGGGAAAAAGGCCTTCCGGGCCTCCGCCTTGAGCCTCTAGACTTCTCAAAGAGGATTGAGTCGGTGAAAAGCTACCATGGTGCCGAGCTTCCTTGCTCGGGGTGAGTGATCTTGCGGCGAAGAGCTATGCGGCATCCGGCGGCATAGCTCGGGAACCTCGAGCGAAGAGCTACATGCATCCGGCGGCAGGCTCGGGATCTTGCAGCGAAGAGCTATCTGCGGCATCCGGCAGCAGGCTCGGGGACGAGGTCTCGCGATGAAGAGCTACATGCATCCGGCAGCAGGCTCGGGATCTTGCGGCGAAGAGCTATGCGGCATCCGGCGGCGGGGCTCGGGATCTTGCGGCGAAAGCTCTGCGGCATCCGGCGGCGGGGCTCGGGATCTTGCGGCGAAGAGCTCTGCGGCATCCGGCGGCGGGGCTCGGGACGAGGGTCTCGCAGTGAAGAGCTACCGCGCATCCGAGCGGCGAGGCTCGGGATCTCGCAGCGAAAAGCTCTGCGGCATCCGGCGGCGCAGGCTCGGGGCGAGGGTCTCGCGATGAAAGAGCTACTGCGGCATCCGAAAGCAAAGAGGCTCGGGGCGAGGGTCTCGCGATGAAGAGCCCGCGGCATCCGAAAGCGGCAGGGCTCGGGGCGAGGGTCTCGCGATGAAGAGCCACCGCGCATCCGGCAGCGCAGGCTCGGGATCTCGCAACGAAGAGCTATCTGCGGCATCCGGCGGCGGGGCTCGGGGCGAGGGTCTCGCGATGAAGAACTATCGCGGCATCCGAGCGGCGAGGGCTCGGGGCGAGGTCTCGCAGATGAAAAGCTACTGCGGTATCCGGCAGCGAGGCTCGGGGGGCGAGGTCTCGCGATGAAGAGCTCTGCGGCATCCGGCGGCGGGGCTCGGGGCGAGGTCTCGCGATGAAAAACTACCGCGGCATCCGAGCGGCGAGGCTCGGGATCTCGCAACGAAGAGCTACTGCGGCATCCGGCGGCAGGCTCGGGGCGAGGTCTCGCAGTGAAAAGCTATCGCGGCATCCGAAAGCGGCGAGGGCTCGGGGCGAGGTCTCGCGATGAAAGCTCTGCGCGGCATCCGGCAGCGGAGGCTCGGGGCGAGGGTCTCGCGATGAAGAGCTACTGCGGCATCCGGCGGCGGGGCTCGGGGATCTTGCGGCGAAAAACTACGCGGCATCCGGCGGCGAGGCTCGGGATCTTGCGGCGAAACTACCGCGGCATCCGGCGGCGAGGCTCGGGATCTTGCGCGAAGAGCTACGCATGCATCCGGCGGCAGGCTCGGGGCGAGGTCTCGCAGTGAAAAGCTCTGCATGCATCCGGAGCGGGGGCTCGGGGCGAGGGTCTCGCGATGAAAGCCACCGCGGCATCCGGCGGCGGGGCTCGGGGCGAGGTCTCGCGATGAAGAGCTATCGCGGCATCCGGCGGCGAGGCTCGGGGATCTTGCGGCCGAAGTGCTCTGCGGCATCCGGCGGCGGGGCTCGGGGCGAGGTCTCGCAGATGAAGACTACCGCGGCATCCGGCAGCGAGGCTCGGGGCGAGGTCTCGCGATGAAGAGCCACCGCGGCATCCGAGCGGCGAGGCTCGGGACGAGGGTCTTGCGATGAAAGAGCTACCGCGGCATTGAGGCCGGCGACGAGACATGCTCGAAGCGCCGCATCTGGACATGAACTAGACGCCGGGGAACTAATCGGCGGAACATGCGAACTTCGCGCCCGGCGAAGCGACGCTTTTCGGCCTGAACACGGATAGCCCCGAGCGGCGCGTGCTCGAGGAGGGCTTGCACCGGCGAAGGACTTGCTTTCGGCGCGAACGAGGATAGCCCGGCGGGCGCGCGTGCTCGAGGAAGAGGCTTACGCCGGCGGCGACTTGCTCGGCGCGATCGAGATAGCCCGGCGGAAGCGCGTGTTTCGGGAAGAGGCTTACGCCGGCGAAGGACTTGCTTTCGGCGCGAACGAGATAGCCCCGAGCGGAGCGCGTGCTCGGGGGGAAGAGGCTTGCGCCCGAGCGAAGGACCTTTCGGCGCGAAGCACGGATAGCCCCGGCAGCGCGTGCTTTCGGGAGGGCTTGCCCGAGCGGCGACTTCTTTCGGCGAACGAGGATAGCCCGGCGAGCGCGTGCTCGGGGGGAAGAGGCTTACGCCCGAGCGAAGGACTTGCTCGGCGCGAACAGATAGCCCGGCGAGCGAGCGTGCTTTCGGGAAGAGGCTTGCGCCCGGCGAAGCGACTTCTTTCGGCGCGAGCGAGATAGCCTCGAGCGAGCGTGCTCGGGAAGAGGCTTACGCCGGCGAAGCGACTTGCTCGGCGCGAACAGATAACCCGGCGAAGCGCGTGTTCGGGAAGAGCTTCTTGCGCCCGGCGAAGGGACTTTTCGGCGCGAACACGGATAGCCCCGAGCGAAGCGTGCTCGAGAGGGCTTGCGCCGGCGAAGGACTTGCTTTCGGCGGAACAGGGATTTGGTGTGGCCTTCCGAATCAGTAACACCGGCCACGCCTTCGCCGGCGTAGCACAAGCTGACATCCTCTACGCCACCGGAGACGCATAGGTCTTGATTGACTCGAGAACTTGGCATCCTCAGGGATTCCTCGCGAAAGGACTCAGTCGGATCCCCACGGACGGCGCCAGCTGTCGACGATTCGGGACAGGGTCCCCCGCCGAGCTTACTTGTTGAATGAGGGATCAACTTGGGGCCCCTTTTCCGCAAGGGTTATACGTCTGAGAGTATGCCGAGCAATGGAATGAAGGTATACCGGACAATCGTGAGGCACAGGGGGTCGTTTTTATCTGGTTCGGGCTTCTCACGGTGGAGATAATAACCCTACGTCCAGTGATTGCACTAGTATGTGAAAGTGGGTTACAATGCGCTTGCTCGGGAGGCCCTAAACGATCCTAAGGACTCCCTTAAGCAAGCGATATGTGTAGTGTGTGTGTAGTACAGAAGGTCCCCCCCAGCACATCGCGGGAGGGGGTATTTATAGAGGATTACAAGAGACAAATCATTTATTACAGGGGCACGCCATCGTGGAGGACGTCGTGAAGCGATTGCAGCGCCACCGCCGCGGTACTACGCGACGTGGGCACAGTGGGCGCGGACCAAGTCAGCGCGGACCGTGGCGGCGCGGATCCCGGGTGCACGATCCTTGAGCCGCCAAGCATTTAATGCCACGTCGCCTTGTCGAGGACCCCCGAGCTGGCTTGCTCGGGGCCGGGGTGCGCGAAGGTCGGGCTTGCGTATACCATCCGGGCAAGATCTTGGTCGGTGGGTGCCGGGCTCCGACGGTCGTCCTGGTACAGTGCATCCAATCCCCGACAGTATCCGACTTCGTATTCGATAAAAAATATGGATACGAATATGGGATAAATAATATCCGACCGTATCCGATCCGATTACATCCCTAACAGATACATCGATCATACATGGCCGGCGTCACTAACACAGAAAAAGCTGCTATGTCGCTCTACCTTGCATCAGCACTTGTGAAAGCTGCTACGTGTTTCAGCGGACCAATTAATTAAGTACTAAACCGTGTGCAAATTTTAAAGTGGTCAACGGTTTGATTAACAAACATAGGAGTCAAACTTTAGAATGAATAGTGGTCAACGGTTTGATTAACTTATATAGGAGTCAAACTTTGTGGTCGATCCGTTCATTGGCGGACCCACGTTGGGTCATGGATGTACAACTGAATAACCAAAATATTTATCTTATTGAGTTGGTTAGCTGCTTTTTCTCTTAAACGTTTGACCGGTGGTGTTAGTCCTTGCAGCCTCATGATTTCCTTTTTGTTATCACTTGGTAGTTTGATTGATGTAATGTTATTGAGAGCTGGAGCTGGAGCTTTGGGTCATCTTGTTTGATTGAGTTGGTTAGCTTGCTTTTTCTCGATATGTTTTAAAATTAATCATTTTTTTAGTGGGCATAATAGTGTGAACCCACATGACAAAGGAGGTTTGTTAATTTTGTAACACATCCAATTTCTATAATGTTTTGTTGAAAATTGACGAAATCTAGCGGCCTCTAGCTTGGGTTTATCGTTGCGTTGCGTTTGTAAACACAGCTCTGGTTCCAATTTGCTGTAGTGACTCTGTTTGACCCACTTGGATATCTACCCCATGTACACGGTCGCTAAATATTAGATGAAAGTACGCATTTGGTGCAAATTTTATTTTCATCTAGCTTTAAAGTTTCAAAAAACTTCTCAAACTTCCATAGACATAGGGGATGATATTTTGTATGTCTATGCAAAATTGTAATGCCAAAAAGATAAAATCTTGTTGAAACATTGTTTTGCCGCTTAGGCACTATTCCAGAAAGTGTTCGTCTATTTCCTATCTCGTGAATGGAATGCGATTGATTTGATTTTGAAACTTTTTAGGGATATACATCGTATCCTCTCCTACATCTGCTAATATTTGGTAAATTTTTAGAAATTCTAAGATAGTTAAAATTGGGCTTTGGATCAGATCCACATTTTCAATGAACGATGCCACTGTACATTATGTTTGTGTGTATGGTCGTATATTCAGGCCCTGTTTGTTTAGATTTTTTCACCAGTTTAAAAGCCAAAAAGTTAAAATCGAAACAAACGAATAGCTTTTCATCTAGGCTTTTCAAAAGTCATAAGCCTCCATATAATTAAAAGTCAAAAGCCATTGAAGAGAGGCTTTTTTGGCTTATTGATGATTAGTTTTAGACTAACTAGTTCAATGCCCGTGCGCTGCTACGGAAAATTAAAAAATAACAAAACATAAAAGTCAAGCAATAAATACGGGCGTGGCATGTAACCATTGTGCTAGAAAACATCACATGCATATATGATTCATGATCTCAGGTTACAAACACATAGATAGGTGAATAGGATATGCAGTTCAGATATATGGCATAGCACCATCTTCCTTTTCGAGTATTGGATTTTAATCTGAAGAGTGAAGGACAGCTTATATTTTGGCAAAATTCCTACTGATGTGTACATAGAGAAATGACTGACGGGTCAAATGGCAAAAGAAGACAAAAAAATGCTGTGAGGGGTATGTGTCAATGAATTCAGCAATTGATTAAACTACAGAACAAATCTGATTTGGTCAAAGAAAAACATAAACGAATCAGAAGCCTTATGAGATTGAGAAATTGAGGTGCTGTATCCACTGGAAGCTTAATAATTTAAAAAAGCTCCACAAACGCAGACCCTAACTACTGTCTGCACACTATCCAAGCTGTCCTAAAAAGAGATCTGATAGTTCATGACACAGATCCAATTCATTGCCCACAAAATTTTTTCCTAGCCCATAGACATGAGGTGTGTGAATTCTGCTGGTAAAGACATCACATGCATATATGATTCATGATCTCAGGTTCTATGGGAATTAATGATTAATTTCTATGATCTGTAGCTATGTATCATGAGTTATGACTCGTGAAAAAGATGTCAATCTGGAACAGCATTTATTTTTCACAGAACTGTACCTCAAGATATTAGAATCACCACCTACAAGCAGTGGATATTGCTGATCAGCACAAAAGTAAGATAATAAACACAAGATAGAGTGGGCAAAGTAAGCAGACAAAAATTAAGCTGGAAAAGATAGCTTCACAAGCAAAAAACACAGGCATGTAACTCGTCTCTTGAGATCAGCATCTCATTCAGGACTTGTACACTACAACATTTTTATTATAATATATACACAGGTATAGCATAAACATGATCTGCAGGTATGTATACTTGCGTCAATGAATAAAAATCTACAAAATCTTAAGAGATCAAGCGGCACATGTAACTCATCTCTTGAGATTATGGCCGTAAGTTCAGAAATGCAACAGTAGAAGCAAGATGACACAAGAAGCCACTCTCATGCATCTGGAAATCATCCCCAGTGACAATGTTGCCCACCGTGCGTAGAGCTGGAATGAGCACCGACACCGAAGGATGCCTAAATTGAATAACAAGAGTTAGAACTTCAAGTATCTGCCATGGTCCTTCGGTAGCTCAAGACCTCCTCATCCTGTGAATGGATGAGGCGCTGCAGTGCTGAGAGCGCTGGTTTGACCTGCTCAACCACACATAAATCAACCAAATCATCCTAAGTAGCAAACTATTGTACGTAACCATTCTACAGCTCATATCTGATATACACATGATCACATATATCTCAATAATTGAGAAACAAAACATGTAATGATGAGAACTGCTCCTGGGAGCAGAGCCAAAAGAGAGATTTTAATATTTTTAGATGACCCAACAGAGTTTCTAAGAGCAGTTTATGAAAATACCAGCTATTCGGGGCATAAAAAAGGTTTGTTCTCGTAAGCACAGAAGAAACTTTATAGTGCAATTTAAGCATTTCTTCCTGGCAATGGTTAACAACTAAGAACTCCTTTCATATAGAATGCGTGCATATAAAAATTTTCATGGAAGCTATTACAGCAGAGCAAAAGCTCTCCAAATTTAACAATGAGAACCAACTTGAATTTCATAGTACATCAATCATATGGTCTTGGTCCTTTTCGTTATTGAATACCTGAAGACTGAAGATAGATAAAGCTAAAAGGGGACAAAAGTCCTCAACGAACAGAGAATAGATTTCATTTCATTGAGAGATTTTAAAGTTGTATTAATTCCTTAATATTGCTATTTATTTTTCTTCTTACATATCCAACAAAGCAGTTTCCATTTTACCCACAGTGAATAGAAAACACACACACAAATTTATAGTTTACACATAATGGAGGGACTGAGGGAAGAGTACTAATCTTCTTTCCATCAATTGAGGACATCAGTTACTGCTGAGTAAAAACTAAAGACTAAATAAAAATATAAAGTTTAGAAATGTATATCTAACCAAGTCTATAAATGCCAAACAGCAAGGCCAAATCGAGTCTGCATTACATAACAAATATTAATTCATCACAATCTATATTATAGCTAACGTAACAGCAAGTAAGAGGACTGGTGAGCTGATAACATGCAAGACGCTAACTTGCTCGCTACTACGAAAACTACTGCTGATTTCCCTTGCTCAAAAGCATTTGAATCAGACACATTTTGACATCAGTTCCATTTGACCACCAGTCTCTGTACCTCTCCTTATATACTAACTACATTAAATTGTTCATGTTTGGTTTTCCTCATAATCAACTAACAGAATACAACCATCCATGCATAACAACAAAGCTAACACACAATATAATCATCAAAAGATTACAGAATCGTTTCAAAGAAAAAAGATTACAGAATCGAAACCATCTTCACACATGATTAGCTCAGAGCATATTTGTCTCGTTCCTTTTGTTGGGTTGTCAAATCAAACAAGAATTTATGCTCGTCATAACAACAGGTTTGACCGCACGAACTTTTGCACAGCTTTTGCATTTCCCATTCCTCTAAATTGTAATCGTAATTAAAAGTCAGAAAAAAGAGAGGGAGGAATTTTCTACTCTTATGAAGCCCGCACAACAGCCCCATGGTTTCACCCCAAACTATAGCGAAATGGAGAGGAGCCCCACATTCCAAACACGCTTACTCCACCCCTTCCAAAAATTCACAAAATTTCTCGACACAAAGCGTTCCTCGAGGCCCAGCAACCACATAACACCCACCACCTCTGATGCCACCCCGCCCCACCGCCGAATCGATCGATGCCTGGCGCCACACCGCCCGCGCCCACCCCAAAATTCATGGCGGCGCCACCCGCCCACGCGCCCGCCGCTCCCCCGGGTGGTTGCATTCCTCCGCGCCCGTGGATCAAACCGCCCGGACCAAACGCCACGCCCAAATCGAATCGACACAGAGAGGGATTGTCCCTAGAAGGCATCATCATTCACAGCCAAACCAGCATGGTAAGGGTTGCAGTAATCTTGACACACTTCTGACCCTAATGTATTTGCAAACGATAGAGGCATAAAGCTGATCAATAAGGGTGAACTCCACAAACAACACTACGCCACTTAGTAGTCTCCCTCACAAGCTCCCTTACATGATTAATGACAAAATCAAAAGATGTATAATCGATCATTGAAAAAGGGACTCATCAAGAGCCATACCTGATCATTGAACATCACCTTAGCAGCAGAAGCTAGTTCTCCAATATTTCCCTGCATTTGCTGACCCTGGAACTGCTGGGACACAGAGGCGCCCCCTGCCACAGCCTCTCCCTGCACTTGCAGCTAGGGATTGAGATTTTGACCGTCCTGCCCGTGCCCGTGGCTCTGATGAGAAGGTGGCATCGTCAGCGGCGATCGGGACAGCACCAGCTTGCTGGCGGCGGCGTCCTCCTCGTCGGCCAATGCCAGCTGCAGCAACCACAGCGTGTCCGCCGTCGGATCCGATACCTCCCGGTTGTTCCCCTGCGAGTTCTGCAGCACCCCAGGAAGACCAATCAGAGATAGCAAACAACGAACACTAATTTATGCGTAATGGGAGGTTAGGGTTTGGAGAGGTGCCTGGAGGGAGGAGGAGGGGGAGGTGACGCTGAGCTTAGCCCGCCACTCGCGGAGCATCTGGTGGACCTGCTCCTCGAGGGGCGCGGCGTCAGTGGAACGGCTCTACTTGCAGGCGGACTGGAGGCCGGAGAACATCATCTGGAGGTCGTCCACGCGGATTTTGGCACGGTCGCGGAACTGCCGGTGTCGCGACGACGAGCGGGATCCCTTGCCCGGCGCGGAGCCATGGCCGCCACCATCGCTGGCTGAATCGCCCACCATCGTGCCGATCAAGGTAGCGCTGGTGCGGTTGCAGCGATTGGGGATTGGGGACCGGTCGACTTTGGTTTGCGAGATCGAGAGGCGGGGGACGTTCTCGGGGAACTGCTCGGTGGCGACGGCGACGACGAGGCTGGACTTGCCGGTGCCGGGGTCACCGATGACGACGACCCGCACACCCTGCTTGCCCGACAGGTTCGCGACCGCAGCCGGCGCCGACGCACCCGCCATGCGCGCGCCTCCTCCCTCTCGCTCCTCGGGCTAGGGTTTTGGGGGATTTGGGCGTTGCGCTGAGTGACGCTGTGTGTGTCAGAGGGTGGGGTCGGGAGGGAGGCCGCTTCGCTCTGACGAGGGAGCCAGTGGGGATCGCGAGCGGGATCGGCCGCGCCGGGGTGGAGGGGATGCGCTGGGGTGAGATCGGGAGGGAGCGGTCGGGGCGGGGATGCGCGAGGGGTGGGCATCGGGAGGGAGCAGGGCGGGGAGGCATCGGGAGGGAGCGGAGCGAGGGATGGGCGGCGCGAGGAGAAGGCGAGGAGGCGCTGCGTCGTTGGGGCTGGGGGGCGGGGGCGGGCGGGCGGCGCGAGGAGAAGGGGATGAGGCGCTGCGTGATTGGGGCGAGGAGAAGCTGCGTAAAGCTCTGCGTCGTGTGGAGTGGGGGGTTGGGGACTGGCAGATGGGGCCCGCGGAAGAACGGACCGTCCACCAACTGCTGCTTTATAATAGTAGAGATAACACTAGGCCCTGTTTGGGGGAGCTGCGGCTGGGCTGAAAAGCTGCTTTTGGCTTGCTAGGCTATAAAGTATAGGCTATAGTATGGCTTTTCTTGTTATCTTTGTTTAGCAACCTTGGTCTGCAAATGTAGCTTTAGAGGCCAACCGCGGAGAGGTAACAACATAGCAAAATACAATGGTGTTTGAGTGGAGAGGTGACGTGGAGGCGGCGAGGGGGTGGCGGAGGTTGAAAAGGTAGAGCGACCGAGCTAGGAGGTGGTCAGCGAAGCCACGGTGAAAACTCCTCCTCGCCAGATTCAACTTTTAGGGTGCTTCACGTGGCTTAGCTTTCCATTGCTTTGAAGCCATGCTGTTTGGGAGAGCTTTTAGTCCAAAACTGAAGCAAAGCTGAAGCACAGCTCCCCCAAACAGGCCCTTAAAGTTAGGTAAAATTATCCACCTCTACCACGTACAAAAGCTGTTAGCTTTTAAACTGTTTAAGCCAAAAGACTAGTTTTAAACTATAAACTAAAAAGTCTAAGCCTAAACAAACAGAGCCTTAGCCTGAGCAAATTCATTGATGATTCTGACATTTCGTAAAGTAGCCAAACCACTCAACAACAGACTTAGGGCTCTATCAACTAGTGTATTAAAAAAAAAGAATGAATGAATGTTACAATATTAATTACAATACAAAATTAAGCATACAAATACACCGATCATCATCTGCAACACATAAGCCAGCTGCACAATTCGTGCATCTCATCTCGCGAGTGGAAAAAACAATCGGACGGGAAATATGTCTGCAGTGTGGGCTTTTGGTGATCTTCTACGATCAGCAGCAGTGTGTGCCCCCGCTCCCCCCCGACTTGGAGCCACCGAGCATCTGCATCGCCATCCCTATCCCGTCCTCCAGCCAGTCGTCCCCCCGCAACGTCCTCGCCGCTGTGGCGAGGACGCCGCAAATCTGCATCAACGTCACGACCAGCAGCAACACCTTTGCCGTCACCGCCCCCGCCATCGTCGCCGCCGTTCTTGTCGTGTAAATGGGAGACAGGAACAAAGGAAGAGATATCGGAGAGAGAGCTTGAAACCGTCCGAGCTTAAAGCCTCGTTTCCAGGGCTCGATGGATCGTCAGGCCTTGGTCTGGTGAAGGGAGGTTTGCATGGGGAGCTCGTTTATATAGCCGGCAGATCGACCGGGGTTAGACGCGTACACTGTGCATGGTTTGAACTTTCAAGTCGTCTTCTTCTGCTAGGTTTGAAGTCAGCTTGTGCGTGTCCTCGGTGTTACAGACGTAGCTACTTACGTACCACGTTTTACCTCTGTGCCGAGCTACATATATAGCTCCTGATTGATTCGTTCTTCGTGCTCGAAAAGTTGGAACAAATTATTAAAGAACAATTAATTCACCGAAGATCGACCCGGTCCAGCTCTGATCGTTTTGTTGGCTGCGATTTTGTCTCCCAGGCGGGGTTTAGTTTCGGCCTGACGCATTTCAGTCTACCAACGCTACACATAACACATTCGTGCTTCACAAGTAGCGGCTGGTCCGTCAATTTATCAGAAAAGGACCTCGAATCGCGTTAATCAGATTGCGAAATGTATTTATTAAGCGATGCTAGGTTTTCGATCTTTTGCTTGCGGTCCAGGTCAAATCAAGCCAAGGAATATCTGTTCGTGATCAGCAAGAATGTGTGAAATCTGCAGGATGGATCGATCATGGATGTCTAGTTTAATTGGTCAATGGAAAAACAAAAGGTTGCTGTGTACATCTTGTCATGCATGACCGTCCTCAGCACCACAGAGTTTGGCGATTGACAGATACATCGATCATACATGGCCGGCGTCACTAACACAGAAAAAGCTGCTATGTCGCTCTAGCTTGCATCAGCACTTGTGAAAGCTGCTACGTGTTTCAGCGGACCAATTAATTAAGTACTAAACCGTGTGCAAATTTTAAAGTAGTACAGTTATTACTCTCCCAGTTTCGTTATACTCCCTCCCTTCGTAAGTACAAGAACTATAATTTAAATAGACTTATTTAAAAATATAAGATTTGCATATAGATGTAATGAGTATTTTCCTACTATACCTTAATTGTTCTCCCTCAACCATATGTATTTATTTATTACTAGTCACACAAAATATAATCTCTCATTTTCTAAGACAAATAAGTTCGGGTATCTAAGTCATTTTCTCTTGTATTTTTCTGAATTTCACCACAACCTTAATCTTTATATAAAATCAAAATACATCTTATATTTCTAAACAGAACAAGTAGCATTTATCCACAGTCCACCATGCAAGAAAAACTAAATACAAAAATAATTAATTAGAACTGACCATACATATTCTTATTAAATGACATACTACAACATTACAAATGAAGAGAGGAGAACAAATTACACACCTTGGAACAACTACAGGAAGTAGAAGCACAAAAATCTTTCCAAAAGAAATCTGAAATCAGCTAGTTAGGTTTGTTCTCGGGGAGGAAGATGACCATGGCAAAGTTACAGTGGTATTTATAGGAATATTATTTATGGCGGTTTTAAATTAAAACTACCATAGATAATAATATTAGTAGTGGTTTTAACAAAAAAACTGATGTAAATACTAATATTATCAGTGGCGGTTTTTGGTTAAAACCGCCACAAATTATCAGTGACGGTTCCAACGAAAACCCCTACAAATAATGGATTATTTGTCGAGGTTCCAAAAAAACTGCCACAAATAGTCCCAAGATTATTTGTAGCAATTCCAAAGAAAAACCGCCACAAATAATTAGTTACTTGTGACGGTTCCAAACAAAAACCGTCACAAATAGTCTTTCCGCCATTTTGAACTTTAAAACCACCGCTAATAATTGTATTTGTGACGGTTCCAAAAGAACCGTCACAAATAAGGCATCACCTATGTCTTTGTTTTGTGGTAGTGTAAGTAAGGATAGAGAGTACCTCTCTCAATAGATAAATATATTAAAATGATAATCCCGAGGACATTATTAAATGATCACTTAATTTATTTCAAAGTATTTGAGTAGATGTAAAGTGTAAAAATTACCATATCTACACTTTAGATTCTTTGAATGAATAAATACTACTACTGAATAGGTCATCACTTGCGGTTCGTCCACCCCATTCTTGCCGATTATGGGCGGCGATGATTGGCTCGCAGATGATACTCGGGGTTATTATCGGCTTAGGAACCTAAGTGATAATAGATATCATCGCTGCGGTTCATTATACAACCGGCGATGATATTTGACTATCTCTGCGGTTTACACTAGAATCCGGCGGTGATACTCGACTATCTCTGCCGGTTCAAAACAGAATCCGGCAGTGATATATGTATATCTCTGCCGGCTTATACGAAGAACCGATAGTGATCTGTGTATATCCCTGCCGGTTCCTGGACGAACCGGCAGTGACAACCGAATTCTAAAAAAATTTGTAGATGTACTTCATAGATTACTCTACCTATGTATAAAATTGCAGGTTCAAATTCAAATTTTCTCTTTTTTTGTAAGTCCTGATATGTATTAAATTTGAACCTGTAATTTTATACATAGGTAGAGTAATCTATGAAGTACATCTACAAATTTTTTCAGAGTTTTCGTGACTTTTATTAGCTGGTGTGCACGATGTGTACACGGGAAGGCCTATGTGCACATGATATGTTGCCTTCAAATATGGGGACATATCCATGTCGAAGTGGTGCAATCACCGTGCAATCCAATTAGAAAAGTTTCAAAAATTCTGAAAAAATCATGGATGTACATCTAATCTTACCCCATCTACATATAAATTTCATGATCAAATTCGTCATATGCTAGAAGTTACAAAAAGACAAATTTGGGGTGCATTTGAACTATTCAAGTTTGTCAGAAATTTGTCTTTTTTATTACTCTTAACATAGGACGAATTTGATCATGAAATTTTATATATAGACGGGGTAAGATGAGATGTACATCCATGATTTTTTTCAGAATTTTTTGAAACTTTTCTTAGTTGGATTGCACGATGATTGCACCACTTCCCTGATTGCACTGGATATGTCCCCTTCAAATATATAGTATATAAAGCGTCGTTAGATCATAATTAAAATATATTAAAGCATCACAATATTTAGTTTTTACAATAGTCTGTTCACAAATGTAGTGTGAGTACATCTCGTTCACTTTGGATCGAGGATGTCGTCGTGGAACTCGCCCTTTGGATCGATGATCTGTTCGTCAATGAATCCAGCGATATGCTCTTGAATTGCTAAAATTTCTTTTGGCAGTAACTGATTGGTTCTCATCTTGGAGCGCTGTTATTGAAGAAAAGAGAAATTTAATTAATGATGATAGATGTTAAATGAAAGAAAAGTAGGCATGAATGTGTAATTATATACCATGGCTTCGTTATAGCCGACACTCTTCGTGACAATTGCATGTATATTTGTACATACGTAGTATGCGCATAAACTATTTCCCTGGTCCTGTCTCATGCATGGAAAGTCTGTTATTATTTTGAAAGTTTTCCTGTAGGGACGATGCGGACCACCTTTCTTGCAATACCGTGTGAATGCGCTGTGAATGATTTTAAATAGTAATTAACCTTAAATACAATAGAATAAAATATTACTAGAGCAATAACGCAACGATCAAGTTTACCTGTTCATCATCTTCCAAAAATTATGTTCATACTCATCAAGTTTTTTTCTCATCGAGTCCAAGACAAAAACCCTGCTAGCTTCTAACTCGATGACGAGGAGGACCCAGTGATAACTAGACATATATGTTAATATAGCCTATTAGTCCCACACCGTGTCACGCAAAAATAGTAAAACAATATTAGAAGTAGGGTAATACGTACTGAAAGTTATAGGGTAAAAGTACGGAGGTTTTCTTTTTCAGCTTGAAGAAAGTCTTAAATAAATAGTCTTCAACAAACTTTGGGTTATCACGGACGATTGTCTCGTTGACAAGCCCCGGATCGAGAAATCCTAAATTTTCATCCTCATTTCTTCTACATATCGTATCTCTATTCTACATATATAAAAAGAAGTTAGGCATACGGTTGAAGCGGTAGAAGAATATACAATAATATAAATAGAGACTTACAAAGTCCACGATCCCGAGCATTGCAGCGTCGAGCATCGCGCCGATTACAACATATAAAATTCGCGGAACTCTAACGTAACATGCCATCCCCATTTTGAAAATCCGAATCTTTGCATTTCATGGGACCGCCCACATACCCTTTTAGCATCGCTGATGTAATATCTTGATGGATGCGCCGCAATTTTGTTGTTAGCTTCTCTAAATCTTACGGGGAGCAGCGGTTGCCCCAAAAAGTACTTCCAGGTTAGACCTAGCTCGTAATTACGACGTTGTTCAGCAGCATCCTTTTGAGCTTGCGACATCGACGCCTCAGCACTAGCCGTCTTCAAGTTTTGCTTTCTGGAGATGCTCGTAGTCCCACATTTCGAAGGTCTGAAGCCCGCCCTGTCTCTTTGGCTTTTGCCATACTCAAGAAAAACTTCTGCGCATTAGCATCGACTTTAGTCTTCTCGGGTGATGACACCTTTTGGAAGTGAGATGCTACATCGGCCTTTATTGCCTTTTTCCGTTCTTCTTCAGTCATCTCGACCGGTAATTTCTTCTGAGGCTGTGCTGACTTCACAGATGACCGAGATTTGGTACAAGCCGATGCGGACTTCCGAGATGGTGATGATGTTCGATTCTTCTTATGTGCCGGCTGAGGAGTTGGACTTTTCCTGGCTGGTGCCGGCGGAGGAGTTGGAGTTTTTCTAGATGGTGCCGGCGGAGGAGTTGGACTTTTCCTAAGCGGTGCCTATGAGGAGTGCACTTTTCCTAAGCGGCAGTCTGCGTGTGGAGAGTGCGGCTCATCATCATCATCGTCGTTGTCGGCCTCATCGTCCGAGCCGAACATAATCAAGCTCTTGCGCCACGCGAGGAAGCCATGCACGTTTTCTCCAAATTTGTTTTTTTCGTCCTCGCCAGGAATCTCTACCTCCATTTTGCGATATTGTCGGACTACATTGTCTACCTCGACCCTGGCGAATCCCAGCGGTATTGGGCGGCAGTGCAGAACCTGCGAGGAGCCGCATGGCCAAGCCCTGCCATCAGCCACCTTGATGGTAATGCCATGTGCGGACAAATGCAGCTTGCACGGTGTCGGTTCTGTGATGTCATCAACTGGAAAATGGAGTTCATGCGGTCCCGGAATCCTCGTGGACGCCTTGTTGCTTCCTCTGAACACCGTGATCGAGGTTCCGAGGGTCGTCATCAAGTGGCGATCGTGAGTGAGAGCTTCTGATCGCTCGCCACAACTTTATCCAGCTCCGCTCTCTGTTCCTCTAACGCTCTTGCCACAGCAAGTTGTATTGACGTTTGCAGTTCATCTTCTCTTAGTCTTTTCGACCGCTTGTACGACGATGCGTCAGCTGGGAAGCCTTCTTTTCACGGCACCAAACCAACTCCTCGGGTGCGCCCAAGATGCTCCTTGTTACCCAGGGCAACAATACTCATCATTCTCCTTCGTGGCCTAAAAGCCCTTGGGAAGACTCCATGTGAGCATCTGATATTTTCTGCGACACCTCCGGGCTCTATCGCTCTGAAGCTCAAGCGCCATCTTCCGAGAGAAGCCCCCTTCTAAGCAACCGGTGCTTTGATCGCTCGATCAACTCGCCTGTCGCGCAGATTAACGCCTCGAGGGTTAGCTCTTGTTCACGCCTATCCCATGCAGTATTTCCTTCACGTAGCCACCGATTGCCTAGTGTGTGAGGTAGATATTCTTATCCGCGTTAGCCTTGTTCTTCGACTCCTTTATCGGGTTTCTTTGAAATTCTGTACTCCACAAAGTCCTTCCAAAATTCCCTTATCTTTGGAAACATGTTAAAATTTGGCGTGACATTCTTCTTCACATAGTTCTTATTCAGCATCGTCTTCCAATTCTTCCACGATGTGCACATGATACTTAGTGCACGTTTCTTTGCAACCAACTCTGACCCTTGGGGGAACCGGAATACTTGTTTTAGCTTGCCCCATAGCGAGTCCTTCAGTCATCAGAACCACCCACCGATCACCTTCGGCCGGTCCATGATCTATAGTGATGGGCACGTTATCCCTAGCAAGTACTCAGAGATCTGCCTCTGACTGGCGCCACGCCGACGCTGGTATAGCAGTTCCCGACTTCCGAGAGCTGGACTATGTTGTGAACGCCTTAGGCATCTTGCTCGGACCACAACCTGCGTGCCGCCTTTGTTCACCGACATTTGAGCCTACAATTGGATCTTGTTATTAGTCGTATGACCCTACAATATTTTGGGAATCAACGCACTAATACTTTACCACGCCCATGTTAGTCGTGTCGACTTGGTCCATGGCGATGGCGTCGACTTGGTCCATAGCAGGTCGGCTTGGTCCATGGTCGTGGCGCGGCTTGGTCCATGGCGAGCGTCGATTTGGTCTATGGGTGGCGCCGAGGTTGGGTTCGAGTAGCCACTTGGGTTACCCATTCCTACTGCGTCTACATTCGAGGCCGAACTCCTCCGCACTTGTCCACGATTCGAGGCCATTCCTAGCAATCCAAAATGTTATTGGGTTAATTATATTGCATTCATTTATGGTTGCTACATGACATCAAACTTGTGAATTCAAACGATGGTAATTTGCTAGAGTTGAGAGGAAATCAAGTGATGTTGTGACCTCATGCTACAAACATGTGCACATGTAACTTTAAAATGATATTTATACATTAGAAAAAAATCACATGATACATATACATCTCGAAATGAAAAAATTCATATATTCCTAAGAATATATTCCACACTAAAATGATTTTAAAAAAATAAGCCCTGCAAGTTCCCGCCTCATGGATGTCACCGATAGCATCACGATCAATGAAGAAGAGGAGCGGATGAAGCCTATGGACAATGGTACGCTGAAGAAGACAAAGAACTTTGTCCATTTCAAGCGTAGCATGTCTCTCATTCCTCCGCTCCTCTGCAAGTGGACCGCCTCGTGACGATCCATGCTTTTGAACTTGCAGGGCTTATTTTTTTAAACACATACATTTTTGGTCAACAAAATATACATACACATAAAATTAGGATCAAATTCATTATATATCGTGAGTTACAAACAAGAGAAAATTCTGACAAGTTTAAACTCTTTAAACTTGTCGAATTTCTCTTTTGGTAAGTCTCGGTATATAATGAATCTTGACTTATATTTACAACACATGTATACAACTATTACAACTACTTACTATTATAATTAGTGGCACAACACAAATATTTACAACACATGTATACATCTTTACAAAACAAATATTTACAACACATGTATACATCTTTACAAAACAAATATTTACAACACATGTATAACCATAGAGCAAAATGATCAAAACAGCACAAGGGCAGAAAAATGAACAAGGCAACTAGCATAAAGCTCAACTTGTTTATTTTGAGTGTTCTCAGATGTCGGGTTGCCCAAAGGCCCTCCTCGCCACAAGGGACGAGTAATAGACTAATTTGTGACAACCTTGCTATTTTACCAAGCAATTATTATTCAGATCAGTAGCCAACTAATTAACTGAACAGAGCAGTATAAAGACAATGAAGTAACACTGATAGTGAGCAATGGTAGATATGTAGTACTGATCGGACTAAGGAAAATAGAGTAAAGTCTACTGGTTCAATGCCTAATACTCATCAACAGATAATGTTTTGATCAAATAAGTGACAACTGAAGTAAAGTGACAGAGAAGTGCTACCAATAGACTAAGGAACTAAACAAAATATAGACAACAGGTATAGACATAGAAGTGCTACTAACATCATCAGGTATTGAACACTAATTAGACTAAGGAACTAAGGAACTAAACAAAATATAGACAGAGAAGTGCTACTAAGGAACTAAACAAAATATAGACAGAGAAGTGCTACTAACAGATCGAAGTAAAGTGACAACATGTATTCAACACTAATTAGACAAATAAGTGGTCATGCAATACAAGATTGTTGAAATAAGGGTAGTATGAGCATAATGAGACATATACTTAACCTAGATATGACTAAGCACAACTTATCCACAATGTCCAGAACATATGAAATGATCATGAATTCAACAGGTATAAGCTTATAATCACATAGATTCATGATATGAACACATATATACAGGACATTCAGCATGGATAATAAATGAATTAACCAGAACAGTATACTACTCATGTTTGGTTTTTCGATGTGCTCTCAGATTTAATAACTTGATGGGTTGCTTCAAAGAAGCCCTCCAACACCAAATTTCAGTAATATATCACAGGGTATATCAATCTGAAATTAGTGACTCTGTTCAGTTCAGCACCGTTTAAGAAAAATTGACTCACTAATACTCAATTATGGATGAAACGTGTCGGGACCCGAATATGCAAATCCGGACCCTCTGTGTATACTGCACTAGTCCAGGATCACGCTAGTGCACACAGGCTCAACATTAGTGAATATCATAATCATACACAACGTAAATAAGACAAAGACATAATATATTAAATATTAGTAGTTGTATGACCTTATGGTCAACTTACTTAGCAATGCCTCACAAGGCTGAACAACAAATTGAACTGCAGCGGAATGAAGACGTAGATAACCCCTCAGTATACCACAGGCAACTGACAAGGCTCGCACCCTAAACATTCGTCCCTTCATGGTACTCCTTCTTCAGCACTGATGATTTTTGTAGGCAAGGGTGAGTACACCAACACGTACTCAACAAGTTGTGCACAGAATGCAATTCTATCATAGCTATATGCAAGGCTTATTCCAAAGGAATGGCTAAGTGGTTCTTAAGCAGTAAGCAGCATTTTCAAACATAAGCAATATGTAGATTGAAAAGACAGTAAAACAAATAATAACCAGCCCCTAGCCTTGCCATGACGCAAACCTAAATGCTCAGGTCAGGTCGATACTTAGGTATTATGTGAGTAATCGCAATAGCTCGAACAGGGATCATGCGGTAGATGAAGAGCACAGACAAGTAAAGAATTAAACTACTGTGCAAGGGTATCACTGTCTCCTGTCCTTTCGGAACTTATCTTCCTGTGATCTCTTGGAATTTTACCGCAACATTTGCGTAACAAGGAGGTGAGCTTACAGAGAAGCGACGGGCGCATGGTGCTTTCGTGAGAGGCAATGCCGTCGGTGCTTTGTTGAGCAGGGCCGAGGTGTACGGGCCGCGTTTGAGTCACCGGGCCAGGTTCGCACTCCTAGTCATGCATCCTTGCGACGCAAATGGTGGGTATTTCCATTTATCAACGAGGAGCCATTAGGTTATAAGGGCCAGTGATAACCGCACATGCCTCAGCCGATTAAGGTGCAAGTGTAAGAAATGAATTGGTATTGCTTAAGCAAACAACTCATCTTTGCCAAAAGGTCATTGGGCAACCAAATCCTCAGCTGGTCACGAAGGCCAACACTTCGGTGAACAGGGCGTGATCGCCCATCTACTCGCTGGGCAGGCAGAGCGTGGTCGCTGGACTGCCCGCCAGACCTTCGTGTGGGCATATCGCTGGGCGAGCAGGGCTCAATCATTTGCCCGTTTGCCTGGGGACCATGTGGGCTGCTCGCCAGGCGGGCAGGACATGATCGCCCACCCGCTCACCCAGCTGTCCCGGGATTAACTCGATTGCCTGAGTTACAGGCGCACTCCACATTTCGTCTGCGATCACGCACGGCCGCTGAAAGCACAAGCAAGCATTGCACAACATATGCAGAAAACATATTAGGGGGCGTAAAGCCCTGCGTGGATATGTCATGGCCCTCCGCTCGGAAAATTAGGCTCGTGTGATTCGGAATTAGCCCGCGACTCCGCGTGATATAGGAGCAGGTTCGCAGGAGGGATATTGGGCTTACGCGGTGCTCGCGGAGACAGACGTCGGTGCTTCGTTGAGCGGAAACGAGGTGTACGGGCCGCGTTTGAGTCACCGTGCCAGGCTCGCACTCCTGGTCACCCGTCCAGATTCGACGCACAGGCCGGGCATAATCACGGATCAATGAAGAGCGGTCAAGCCATTAGGACACATGACATTTTCGCGTAAGCTTTCCCGCTAGGAGATAAACAAAAGAAATAAAGCACAAGCTCTTAAGATAAACAATTTTACTCTACAACACAGTCTGCCTGCTGGTAAGCCAGTGGGGTGGGATCTTCGTCCTGTTCGTCGTCGTGGGGTCGACTCTCCTTGAGCCGCTGCTCAACCATCTTATTCACAACCCGACACTCTTCCAGGCCGTGGGAGCTGGTCTGATGGATCGGGCAGAAGGGCTTGCCCTCCTTTTCCTCACGGCGGTCGTTCCACCGACCGCGACAGCTGCCACGCCGTCCTTGGCGGTCATTCCGCCTCTCATGACGGTCGTCCCGCCGGTCACGGCGGTCGCGCTTCAGCGGCCGGGCATCCTCATGCTCGCGCTCGGCGGTCAGGACCCGCCTGGTCTCGATCGCCTCGCGCTTCCGCATCCTCCTGCCCGCGTGGCCGGGGCCCCTCGAAGTCTTGGCCTCGTCTCCGCCGCGCCCCCGCGGGGCGCTGGATGTCGGCCGCGCGCACTTGTGCACCAGGGAGAAAAGCTCGGAGGTGGTGGCGATGTCGCAGGTCGCCATCTTTTCCCACATCTTGCGGTCGCGCACGCCTCTTCGAAAGGCGATGACGACCGACTGCTTGGAAATCCAGGGAATCTTATTGCGACAGTGGCAGAATCACCGAATAAAGTCACGCAACGACTCCCCTCTTTCCTGCTTGAGGGCATGGAGGTCATCCTCCACGCCTGGCTGCATGAATGAGCCCTGGAAGTTGGCGACAAAGAGGTCGCAAAACTCCTTCCACGAGTGCACCGACCCTCGTGGAAGGTTCAATAGCCAGGACCGGGCGGACCCCATCAAGGCTGTTGGGAAGTAGTTGGCCATGGCCTTGTCAGACCCACCAGCGGCACACACCACAGTGGTGTAGACCTACAAGAACTCCTCTGGGTTGGTGGTGCCGTCATACTTCTCGACGGAGGCCGGGCGAAACCTTTCAGGCCACACCACA
This sequence comes from Guadua angustifolia, assembly GCA_036346375.1. Lineage (NCBI taxonomy): Eukaryota > Viridiplantae > Streptophyta > Magnoliopsida > Poales > Poaceae > Guadua > Guadua angustifolia. The sequence goes on from CM070507.1 coordinate 32,675,842, forward strand.
CGGCGCAGCCGTCGAGAGAACGCCTGGCATCCGACGCCATAGGGGCGATCCGGCCGGCCACCCCGACCCCGGTCTGGAAACCGTGCCGGGGAGGGCGAACCGCGACTCCCCAAAGAATAAGAGGAACGAACCTCCTCCTTGCCCTGAAGGTGAGAGTTATGAAAGGAACTCTCACCCCCAGCGGCCATCCGTCCATCACGAGCGTGGCTACGCTGCAGGCGATCACGCAGATCGCCGCCACACGGCCGGCGCCGGAGCTCCAGATGGGACTTCAGGTCCCCACGGCTCCTCGCGGAGCTGGGACCTTCTTCATGCACACCCTTTCCCTTACTCTGGCCCACCTGGCCAGAGTGCTTCCTGCGAGGATGACTGGAAGCATGGGTGCGCTCTACGGGCACCTTGGGACGAGGGGAACCGACAGCCTCGGACCGGTCGGGCAACCCTATGCGGAGCTGAGCCACGTCCACAAGGTCCGTAATATCCCGCAGCCATGGAGTGGCCGGGGTGTCTCCAGCAAGTTCCACCGGAGGGTGGTCCAGGAGGAGACGAACTGCATGCAGGTTCTGGGCCGGAGTGGTGGCTTCCATGGCCAGCCGACGCCGAACCGGAAGCTCGGCCGTTGCCACGGGAACGCCACCGCCCTCCTGCGGGGACGGGGTGAAACGATCCCTCGTCTGGCGAAAATACCGGGAAGTGTTCTGGGAGCTGCTAGCCACCGCCACATCTTGTCGCTGCGTGTGTGAATCCGCCATCACCAGGTGCATGGTCCTTTCGGGCGGAGAACCGAAACTCGCCGGAGAAAAAGCTAGTTGAACCAACCACTAGCCCCCTACCTGGCGCGCCCCTGTTGGCGTGTTTCAGCTGACAGGATCCCGCTAACAGAGGATTTACTCCCTAAGCAGAATTTATGGTTTGGTAGAGGACATCTTCATGGTTGCAAACCCTAATGTCTCTCAATGGTGAATTCCGGGCGTTAGCAAGCTGGTGGACACAACGATCTACCCAGGTTCAGGTCCCCGGTGAGGGTAATAGCCTTACGTCCTGCCAGTTCTTGGTTGAGAAAATGAGGAACGCTTACAAGGATGTTTTACAGTATCTGCTTTCCTAGATCTCTTGTGTTAGCCAACTAACCGACTGAACCCCTTCTTCATGCACCTGGGCGCCCATATATAGACGGGCCACTGAAAGTGCATCTAGGCCCCTTAATGATTTTGGTGATTAATGACAACAAGATTAAGTGACTAATGAGTGTTTTGAGTATGGTGAATGATAGATACGCCATGGAAAAGTCGCTAAGAAAAGAGGTCCCTCAATTTGAAGAAGAAAAGGCGTCGACCAAACTCAATGATCAGCAGATGTACTTTCAATTTTATTTGAGTTTAAGGACTACCGTACTATAAAGAGGATAGGGCAAGAAATAGCTTTGGAATGATCTAATGTGCTCAAAGATGAATCCTAGACTATATATGGGTCAATGTGTAAAGTCTTAGGGCAAAATGTTCAAAAGGTTCGAGTATCCGAACAGTTTTTTGAATGTCCGAATCGCCCCTCTGCTGCTCAGCAAAATTTGGTTGGAATGTCCAACATAGGTTCGGAGTATCCGAGCTTGCCTTCTCTATTGGTCCAGTTCTATTTGGTTCGAATGTCCGAACACCGGTTCGAGTATCCGAATGACCCTCTCTGCTAGGGCTAAGTCTTATTGGTTCGGACTATCCAAGTATGGTTCGAGTGTCCAACAAAGGTGTTCTGCTGTTCTTGTTCAAATTGGTTCGGACTATCCAAGGACGTTCGACCGTCGAACCGAGTGTTCCATTGCCTTAGTTCTATTGGTTCGGACTGTCCGAACATGGGTTCGGACTATCCGAATAGTGTCGGGCTGAAGTGAAAAACGGCTAGTTTTGGGGGGCTTTAAATACCTCCCCAACTCTCACCTACCAAAAAATAAGTGCATTCATTTCATTTTGAGTTGTGCTCCCTCTCACTCTTGAGCTCTAGTGTTCTTCCCTCTTGATCTCTTGATTAGCAAATCTTTTGGGGGAAATCTAGTAGAGAGTTTGAAGGCTCTAGAGGTTGTGAGTCATCTTGAGCATTTGGTTCATCTTCAACCGAATTTCTTGCCGGATCTTTTACTCTTGGAGGTTGAGGACTCCTAGATGGCTAGGAGTTGCCGGTGAGCCCCCAAGCTCGTGTGGGACGCCGCCGGAAGTTTGTGAAGGTTGAATCCACCTCCGCAAGGGAAGGATTCAAAGAAAAGAAGGTGAGTGCTTGGTGCAACACCTAGAGGATTAGGGTTGAAAGAGACCCCGGCTTTGTGTCGCCTCAACGGAGACGTAGGATCCCCTCAAGGATCCGAACTTCGGAGAAAAATCGCTGCATCTCTCTCGTTTGTAAGTTTTGAACTTGTCCCCTTTTGTGCTTAGCCTAATCTTTTGGGGATTCAAGGGTTTGGTGGCTTCATGCAATAGATATTGGGTGGATCTCATAATCTGGAAGTTGCCCTAGCTTAGAAACCTCATTTGGTAGTAATCTAGCCTCTCAAATAACTCAGATCTACTTTTTAGGGTTTCCTTATAAAAGCGAGCTCGAGTATCCGAAAAGACATTCGGACTATCCGAACCACTCTGACAAATCAAGGTATTTTGGACTATCCTAATAGTAAATTTCATTATGCATTTAAATTTGAAATAACGCCTATTCACCCCCCCTCTAGGCGACATATCGGTCCTTTCAATTGGTATCAGAGCCAAATCTCCTTAGTTTGGCTTAACCGCTTGGAGAACAAATATGTCGCAAACGGGAGATAAGAATACCGAAGCCCATGACCAAGATAAGGGCACGGGCGCCGGTATTGGGGTTGCAATTCCATTTGATTATCGTTCCCTCGGTGTCTCGAGCTCTTCCTCATATGTCTCCGTTCTCCTGGCCGAGCGCCTCATTTCGATTTCAAGACTCACTATGCGGCATGGAAACAAAAGATGAAGATGCACTTGAGATCGCTTCACCCTTCTATTTGGAAGATTGTGCAAACAGGTTTTAAGCCTAATGATCCCGAGAATCTTACTCCCAAGAAGATAAAGATCAACACTTCAATGATTTGGCAATCAATGCCTTATTCAACGCCTTTGAGTGATTCCGATTCAACCGAGTCGATGGATTGGAGGAAGCAAAGGCTATTTGGGATAGACTCTAGTCACCATGAAGGAGTGTCAAGCGTCCGAGAATCAAGATAGAGCTCATTATTGGTGAGCTAAGTCGGTTCACCCCGAAGATGGTGAATCATACACTAAGATGTTTGACCGTCGATGGTGCTCAGAATCAAGCCAAAGGTCTTGGGTGCACCGATCTTTCCGACAAGGCCGTGGTGAAGATTATATCAAGCGTGATCACTCCTACCAACCGCAACCTTGTTCAGCTTGATACGAGACCGCCCAACTTCGATACTTTGACACCTCACGATGTCATTGGCCTACCATGATGGACGAGATGATGGTGAAGGAAGTGAAGTTGTTGAAGAACTCAAGTCGGGCAAGAAGAAAGGTATTGCCCTCAAGGCCGTCAAAGTTAAAGCGCTGTCAAGAAAGCACAAGTGAGGATGAAGAGTCTAGTGGTCCATTGACAAATGAGGATATGGCCCTATTTGTGCGAAGGTTCAACAAGTTCTTCAAGAAGAAGAATTTCAAACAAGGAGGTCATTCAAAGAATTATGGAAGAAAATCAAAGGGAGACATTCCACAAGAAGATGTTATGAATGCGCGAAACCGCCATTTCATTGCCGAGTGTCCGTGATAAGGAAGGCAAAGATGAGAAGCCGCACAAGAAAGACAAGTATCGGGCAAGGACAAGGAGAAGGAGAAGAGCAAGAAGTATAAAGGCAAGGGTCGTGTTTACATTGGAAAGGAGGAACTCCGACACCGACTCAACTCCGACCGACCGAGTCAAATTCCGACGAGGAAGGAGGAATTGCCTCCGCCGCCATCGCCGTGTTTACCACCTCAACAACGTTGAAGAGCTCTTCGACAACTTGAGCGATGACGATTTATAACGCTCCAATGTGCCTTATGGCAAAGGGGCACAAGGTATCATCAAAAGACTCTACTCCCTCCATTGCTAATGAATGTCTAGATGAGCACAATAGTGATAGTGATGATGATGATATTAACACTGTGCTTAAATCCATGAAGAATTTCGACATTCACAAATTAAACTGGCTCTTAAAAGACATTGAAAAATTAGAGGAAGTTGTTGAACAAAAGGAAGCTACTCTTGAGGCTCGAGAGGATTTACTCATCCTCGAAAAGGAGAAAAATCGTGAGCTAGAGAAGAGCCTATCTTTTGAAAGAGAGAAGAATGAGGAATTGGTTAAGAACTTAAATGTAACAAAATCTGAGGTGACTAGTCTTGAGATCACCTACGCTTCACTCGAAGAGGAACTTGCGAAGTCAAAAGATGCTTGCAAGGCTCTTGAGTTGAAGCTTGTTGATCTCAAGAATAGCCCTCCGATTACCTCATCCATTAGTCCTAATTCTTTTTCACCCTCTACTAGCAATGGTTGTGCTAGATGCTTCAATATAGATGTTAATACTTGTGCCACTAACCTTGAGACATTGCAAGTATTAGCATATGAGAATGAGAAGCTCAAGGGATTGCTTGAAGATGGACTTCAAAAGTCCTACAAGGCAAGTAAGGGACTAGAGGAGTTCCTAGGTAAGCGTCAAGGTAATACTATGAAGTATGGGCTTGGATATATTCCTCCCAAAGGGAAAAAGAGTAATATTGTGATTGCTCCGTTGACTAAGCCCATCCAATTTGTTAAGAGCAAGGAAAACTCTAAGTACAAAACTCATTCCACTTTCTTTGCCTCATATGTACTTAAGAGAACTAACCATGGTCGTGTAGTTGCATGTCCCATTGGGGTTAGACCCAAAGATTCATCTAATGTGCGATCTATTTGGGTTCCCAAATCACTTGTTACTAACGTGCGTGGACCTAAACAAGTTTGGGTACCAAAGAGCAAAAACTAAATTTCATTTTGTAGGCCTACATCTCCGGTGGATCAAGTTGATTTTGGATAGCGGATGTACGATCATATGACCGGAGAAAGGGCGATGTTCGCACATTTGGAGGCTAATGGATCGAATAGTGAAAGCATCATTTTGGTGATAATGGAAAAGGTGAAGTGGTAGGTTTAGGTAAAATCCTTATTACCAATGATTTTCATATAAATAATGTTTTGTTTGTTGAATCACTAAACTACAATTTGTTGTCCGCTATGTAATTATGTGAAGCGGCTACAATTGTGTATTTAGTGATAAGGGTGTGGATGTCATCAAGAGGGATGATGGTTCAATAGTCGTTAAGGGTCGTTTAAAGGAAATCTCTATCTCATCGACTTCAATACGGATAGAGTGAACCTTGAAACGTGCTTAATGGCTAAGTCTAGCATGGGTTGGCTATGGCATCGCCGGCTTACCCATGTTGGTATGAGGAACCTTCACAAACTCATAAAGGGCAATCACATCCTTGGGCTAACGAATATTGTCTTTGAGAAAGATAGGTGTGTAGCGCGGTCAAGCAGTGGAAGCAAGTTGGAGCTACTCATCCTGCGAAGAATGTGATGACCATCTCGAGACCCTTGGAGATGCTACACATGGACTTGTTCGCCCGATCGCCTACATAAGCATTGGTGGAAACAAGTATGGTTTAGTTATTGTTGATGATTTTTCTCGCTTACTTGGGTGTTTTTCTTGCATGACAAAAGAAGCCCAAGGAAGCTTGAAGAAATTCATGAGAAGGGCTCAAAATGAGTTCAAGTGAAGATCAAGAGAATTCGAGGACAACGGCACCAATTCAAGAATACCGTGTTGAGGAGTATCTCGATGAAGAAGGCATCAACACGAAGTTCTCGGCTCCTTATTCTCCTCAATGTAATGGGGTGGCCGAGAGGAAGAATCGAACTCTCATCGAGATGGCGCAGACGATGCTTGATTTAATACAAGGTCTCCGACATATTCTCGGCGGAGGAGGTCAACACCGCATGCACAGCTCCAACCGCTATATCTCCACAAGTTGTTAAAGAAGACGGCGACGAGCTACTCACCGAAGAAACCAAATGTATCCTATTTCCGAGTCTTCGAGCAAATGCTACATCCTCAACAAGAAAGCTAAGTCATCTAAATTTGCTCCTAAAGTAGATGAAGGATTTTACTTATTATGGATCAAATGCCTATGCATACCGAAGTTTTCAACAACACCACCGTGTGGTTGAAATTTCGCGATGTGACATTTGATGAAACTAACTGTTCTCAAGTAGAACAAGTTGATCGTGTTCGTGATTGACAGGAAGAACCCCCGCGGCGATTTAATCAAGAAATTGGCAATTGGAGAAGTTAGGCCACTTGAGGAAGATGTAATGCCAAGCGCTTCAACTCAAGAAGTTCATGACGCGACGATGGACGCCCGGATGATACTCCTTCGCCTTCAATGCGAGCTCAAGACGGCTCGAATGCCACTCAAGACGATGAGGGTCCAATCCAAAGAATCAACGAACTGCATTCTCATCCAAGAGTCCATCGAGTGTACAAAGAGATCACCCGACGACAACATACCGAGACATTAACAAGGAGTATCTACTAGATCTCGTGTCGCTAATTTTTGTGAATTTTACTCCTTAGGTCTTCTCTTGAACCGCTTAAGGTAGATGAAGCGCCCAAGATCCGGATTGGGTGATGGCCATGCAAGAGGAGTTGAATAACTTCGAACGGAACTAAGTCCGAAGCTTGTCTAAAGGCCCAAGCAAAATGTGATTGGAACCAAGTGGGTTTTTCGAACAAGCAAGATGAGAACGAATAGTGACGAGAAACAAAGCCCGGTTAGTTGCTCAAGGCTTCACGCAAATCGAAGGTTTGGATTTCGATGAAACATATGCTCCCGTAGCTAGGCTTGAATCTATTAGAATATTACTTGCCTTTGCTACTCACCATGATTTTAAGTTGTATCAAATGGACGTGAAAAGCGCCTTCTTAAATGGACCACTTTCCGAAATGGTCTATGTTGAGCAACCACCCGGCTTCGAAGACCCGAACCATCCGGACCACGTCTACTTCCTACATAAGGCTCTCTACGGACTTAAGCAAGCTCCGAGAGCGTGGTTCGAGTGCCTTCGCGATTTTCTCCTCGGTCAAGGTTTTATAGTCGGAAAGGCCGACCCCACTCTCTTTACCAAACACATTGATAATGATTTGTTTGTATGTCAAATATATGTTGATGACATTATATTCGGATCTACTAATGAACACCTATGCAAGGAATTTAGCAGGATTATGACCAAGCGATTTGAGATGTCCATGATGGGCGAGTTGAAGTTCTTCCTCGGTTTTCAAGTCAAGCAACTTAAGGAAGGAACCTTCATATGCCAAACCAAGTACATCAAGGACATGCTCAAGAAGTTCGCTATGGAGAACGCCAAACCAATCAAGACTCCAATGCAAGCCAACGGGCATCTAGACCTCGACAAAGAAGGTAAACCGGTCGTCCAAAAGGTATATCACTCGATGATCGGTTCCCTACTTTATCTTTGTGCATCTAGGCCCGATATTATGCTTAGTGTGTGCATGTGTGCACGGTTTCAAGCCGCTCCTAAAGAGTGTCACATGGTGGCAGTAAAGAGAATCTTGAGATATTTAGTGCACACTACTCATTTTGGGCTTTGGTATCCTAAAGGTTCATCTTTTGAGTTAGTTGGCTATTCCGATGCGGATTATGCCGATGTAAGGTGGATAGGAAAAGTACTTGGGACATGTCAATTTTAGGTAGATCCCTTGTCTCTTGGTCATCTAAGAAACAAAACTCCGTAGCCTTATCCACACCAAGCCGAATACATAGTCACGGAGTTGTTGTGCGAATTGCTTTGGATGAGACAAACTCTAAATGATTATGGCTCGACCTATAACCATGTGCCACTTTTGTGTGACAATGAGAGTGCCATAAAGATTGCCAACAACCCGCTCAACACTCCTGCATAAAGCATATCGATATCCGCCATCATTTCCTAAGAGACCATTCCACCAAAGGCGATATTGAAATTCAACATGTGAGCACAATTGACCAATTAGCCGATATATTTACCAAGCCACTTGATGAGAAGAGGTTTTGTGATTTGAGGAGTGGACTAAATATTCTAGACTCTCGCAATTTGGCTTGAAACATGCTCACGTTGATTGGTGATTGAAAAAATGTTTTAGAAAACCTTATTCTCTTTATTTCTCTTATCTTATTGTGTTTGATGGTTTTTGATCTTCGGATCTTGTCAATCATCTTGTGGTCATGGTTTGAAGTGTTGTATGGCTTGTCGATCACTTGATGACTTGACTCACTAGGTCCTCTCATCTATTTCTCGCCCGAGTCATTTCGCCATTTATTCTCATGCCATCTCGAGAAAACTGCTCGACTATCCGAAATTCCATTCGGACTATCCGAATCGGTTCGACTATCCGAACTAAAGTTCGGATCGTCCGGTGGGGCCTCGGCTTTTAAGCCGCCCGACCTCTCTCTTCCTCTTTTCTTCCCCACACTCTACTTTTTTTCGGTTTCTCTCTCCACTACTCCGCCCCAACTCCTGATCTAGGGTTTTGGCCGAGATTTTGCGGATTGAGGGCTCCAAGACCTTCTTCTAGGGCAAGGAGTCATCTCCTTCTCATTGGTGCCCTAGATTTGTGTTTGGAACCCGATTCTTCATCTCCAAAGGTTGGTTCTTCTTTTTCCAAATGCGGTTATTCTCGCCTTTATCTTGTGAATTCTTGGACTCTAGATCGTTCTAGACCTTGCTAGGATGGTCCTCTGTGATTAGCTCTTAGAACTTTTGAATTGTTGTCTAGATTGAGGAATTTAGGGTTTATGATCCGTCACCTCTAATGTCCGAAGTTTTTTTCGAATGTCCAAGTACTTTGACTATCCGAGTGAAAGCTTCGACTATCCAAGAAATCTTTGACTATCCAAGGACTATCCAAGATTGTGACCTCGCTTGAACTCTCTATTGCTCATCTAGGTCATAATTAGAGTCTAATCTTGTTTCCACCCTTGAATACCTTTAGGATGGATCCTTCTTAGGGTGGCAATCCCCATTCTGGCATGTCGGACATCGATGCGGCTCGCTCAAAGAAGGCTAGGCATGATGTCCCCGCTGGTGGCTCCTCGGCTCCCCACGATCCTCCTCAGATTCCTCCCGAGTCTCCTCTCGCCTCGGTCAGTAGGCGCGAAGCACCAAGTCATTCGCAAGAGGAAGAAGGCGACTCATAAGGGTGCTCCAAGTCAGGGTGGTGGTGAACAAGGAGATGAGGGTCAAGGAGGCAGCAGCTGAAAATCCTAGGGATGCCATGCCTAGGTTAAGGGCAAGAAAGTGTGCCGCACAACGCAGGAAGGTGCATCGATTGGACCATTGGAGATTCACCGCCTGGCCGTGCTACTCCAATGGGTGTGACTCCCAAGAAGAAGGTGGACTCATCGTGTTGGGCAAGGCAGAGGCAAGGAAGTCCGTCAAGACAGAGTCGATCCATTGTTGTATTTGCAAGAAGATTATGTGGACAAGCGATTCGAATCACTTCCAACAGACTTCTATGATTCCGTGATTGCCGAGAAGAAGAATCCAAAGGGCATTGATGCAAAGACATTGATCGGGATTACATGGCACAAACAGAGGACACAGATTTTCAATGAAGTGATTGCCGCCAGAGCGCCTACAACTGAGAGAAATCATGTCTTTCGTGCAAATGGAATAATGAAGTTGTGGCGTAGTTTTATGCTACTTTGTATGTCGACAAAGATGCCGAGAGTACCATGTGGTTTATGGTTGATGGGCTGTACTACTCAAAGGTCCAAGGCTCAATTCACCGATTGCATCGGCTTTCTCCACGTATATCGGGACAACTGGACAAGCCGCACATTTCGACTCCTCCAAGATCAATGATTTGGCACCCTCTATGATGATTCTCGAACTTCAAGTCGGGCACTACAAAAGGTTTGAAGCCCTTCTATGCCATCCCTGCATAAGTTGTCGAGGAAGACCTTGTGGCCCAAGGAGGGGACGCCACCAACATCGATTCCTACTCTAGGAACCCTTTTGAGGATTGGTGAGGGTTCCGAGCCATTTGATGTATTTGACTTTATCCGCAAGAGATACGCCTCAACTCTCTCGGCCAGAAAGCGCTTGTGGGTTCGCCCATATGTGATGTGTATGGTTGAGAGTATCTCGTGCTTGTGGTTTGCTAAGGATGTGGAGCATGTGCCGCATCGTGTTCGTGTGATCAAGGCTCCACCTCCTCTAGTTCAGCAGTTCCTCCTTCGCCCTCGACTGTGTCAAAAGCCACTTCCAATGAGGCTCGCTTCAGTGATCCTTCTTCCCAAGCTGCTCCATCAAGAACATGCTTCGTGCAATTTTCTGCCTTGGGATCAAGAACCACAGGAAGATTCGACAGATGAATGAGAAGATCACCGACACTCGCCGTCAACTCAATGTGATCAAGGGAAAGCTAAACTTATCGTGTTCTGAGGAGTCCGAGTCGAGTCGATTTCGCGATCGTTGATTCGGCGACGCTGCAGCTCTCTTCGACCTTCCGCCACTTCGCGCCATCGGTGACGATGAGGGCGACTCTCAGTATGTGCCGGCTCAGGAGAACGACAGCAGCGACGACGATGATGGCAGCGAGGAGTGACCCTTTTGGTGCCTTGATGCCAAAGGGGGAGTGAGTGATTAGATTTCGTTATTGCTTGGTTGCTTGCTTAGTTTGCTTTGTGTTATTAAACTTGTGTTTTTGGTCGTTGCTTTAGTTGAACTATTGTTGCATATACTGGTTTGCTTGTTGGATGCTTGATATTAATAGCTTAATTCCATTTATCTTTAGCAATGCATTTGTGTGATATCATGTCATATTTACTTATGCAAATTATCTGTCATATATCCTGTTATATTCTCTTAAAAACAGAAATTTAGGGGAGCTCATAAAATTTCCCAGAATATGTGCGCTTGACATTCCACTCAAATTAGTTCAAATGCACACATTTAGGGGAGCTTCTCTGTATTTGGTTCTCCAAATACTCTCTCATTTCAATTTTATCTAAATCTAATCGTGTTGTCATCAATTCACCAAAAAGGGGGAGATTGAAAGTGCATCTAGGCCCCTTAATGATTTTGGTGATTAATGACAACAAGATTAAGTGACTAATGAGTGTTTTGAGTATGGTGAACAGATAGATACGCTCATGGAAAAGTCGCTTAAGAAAAGAGGTCCCTCAATTTGAAGAAGAAAAGGCGCCGACCAAACTCAATGATGCAGTATGTACTTTCAATTTTATTTGAGTTTAAGGACGGCCGCATTTATAAAGAGGATAGGGCAAGAAATAGCTTTGGAATGATCTAATGTGCTCAAAGATTAATCCTAGACTATATATGGGTCAATGTGTAAAGTCTTAGGGGCAAAATGTTCAAAAAGGTTTGGAGTATCCGAACAGTTTTTCGGAATGTCCTAATCGGCCCCTCTGCTGATCAGCAAAATTTGTTCGAATGTCCAACATAGGTTCGAGTATCCGAGCTTGCCTTCTCTGCTGGTCCAGCTTCTATTTGGTTCGAATGTCCAACACCGGTTCGAGTATCGAATGACCCCTCTTGCTAGGGCTAAGTCTTATTGGTTCTGACTATCCAAGTATGGTTCGAGTGTTGAACAAAGGTGTTCTGCTGTTCTTGTTCAAATTGGTTCGACTATCCAAGGGACGCTCTGACCGTCCGAACCGAGTGTTCCATTGCCTTAGTTCTATTGGTTCTGACCGTCAGAACATGGGTTCGACTATCCAACATTGTTTCGGTCAAGTGAAAAACGGCTAGTTTTGGGGGCTTTAAATAACTCCCCAACTCTCACCTACCAAAAATAAGTGCATTCATTTCATTTTGAGTCAGGCTCCTCTCACTCTTGAGCTCTAGTGTTCTTCCCTCTTGATCTCTTTATTAGCAAATCTTTTGGGAAATCTAGTAGAGAGTTTGAAGGCTCTAGAGGTTGTGAGTCATCTTGAACACTTGGTTCATCTTCAAGCTAATTTCTTGCCGGATCTTTTACTCTTGAGGTTGAGGACTCCTAGACGGCTAGGAGTTGCTTGGTGAGCCCCCAAGCTCGTGTGGGACGCCACGGAAGTTTGTGAAGGTTGAATCCACCTCCGCAAGGGAAGGATTCAAAGAAAAGAAGGTGAGTGCTTGGTGCAACACCTAGAGGATTAGGGTTGAAAGAGACCCGGCTTTGTGTCGCCTCAACGAGACGAGGATCCTCAAGGATCCGAACTTCGAGAAAAATCGCCGATCTCTCTCGCTTGTAAGTTTTGAACTTGTCCCTTTTGTGCTTAGCCTAATCTTTTGGGGATTCAAGGGTTTGGTGGCTTCATGCAATAGATATTGGGTGGATCTCATAACTGAAGTTGCCCTAGCTTAGAAACCTTATTTGGTAGTAATCTAGCCTCTCAAATAACTCAGATCTACTTTTTAGGGTTTCTTGCGGCGCATTCGAGTATCCGAAAAGACATTCGACTATCTGAACCACTCTGACAAATCAAGGTATTTTCGACTATCCGAATAGTAAATTTCGCTAAGATTTAAATTTGAAATAACGCCTATTCACCCCCTCTAGGCGACATTTCGGTCCTTTCACCACTTTATGCGCAGAGAGAAGGTGGCGCCACGCTTGTCTACAGCGCATTAATTACACCCATCATTCCGGCTTCCACGTCGACCACGACTCATTTATTAAGCACGCCTCCGTGGCCTTGTCTCTCGAACTTCATTTAATGCAAGTGAGAGGCCTCGCCGTCCGCCGGGACGTAACGCTTCACGACGGGTTGGTAAGAGGCGCCGAGGATAAGCCGCCGTCGCAGTCGTAAAGTGAATCCTTCACAATTAATAACCCTAACACGAAGTGCCAGGGGAGGAAAACTTCGAGGCGAAGTCTCTTCCTCATTCCTTTGGTTGCCTTCGTGGCCTAACAAGGGGGGCCTGAGCACCCGCCCGCTCGCCATGCCGCCACGTGGGCTGCTCGTCTGGCGAGCAGGGCGTGGTCGCTAGGCTGCCCGCCGTGGTGCATATGCGGCAACTCGCTGGCGAAAGGTATGCGGTCACCTGTCGCTCGCTAGGGTGCCACGCGGGCTTCAAACTGGGCCAGGCCACACTTGGGCCTACAACTTCTACTACGGAGAGGGTACCCTGGTGTAAAGTACACCGACAACAGCCAAACACATTCACGTGATGCTTCATATAGGGTTATAATCTCTGAGTGGTTGGTAGAAATTGTTAGTGGTCATTTACAAGACCGCCAGAAACGGCTTGTATCACCAGAGAGAAACACAAAAACCGGCCCGAGATTTGGCATTGTGGGGATCGACGGATAGCCAACATCCGTATATCCCACCAGGGTCAAGTCTTGGTTATTCTGAAAAAAACAATCCAAGATCTTGAGTACCTTAGAGATATCTGAGTACAGTCTTTACACCAGCCCAATGTCTTCTGGTTGGAGCTGAACTATTTCTTGCTAGCAAATTCACTATGAATGCAATATCATGCCTTGTGCAGTTTGCAAGGTACAAGAGTACTCCAATAGCACTTAAATATGGGACTTCAGGTTCTAAGACTTCCTCATCTTCCATCCTCGGTCTGAAAATGGTCTTTATCCACTTTAAGGGATCTTACGACCATGGGGTTTTCAAGGGATGTCATTTATCCATATTAAACCTTTCCAATACCTTCCGGGTATAGGGCGACTGGTGAACAAGAATTCCTTCTGGGAGATGCTCTAGCTTCAGGCCTAAGTAAAATTTGGTTTTACCCAAATCTTTCATCTCAAACTCCGTTGTGAGGTAAGCACTTGCTTCCTTTATCTCCTCTGTGGTTTTGATGATGTTCAGATCATCGACATACACTGAGATGATACTGAATCCATTCTGGGATTTCTTTATGAACACACAGAGACAATCATCATTATTAGAGTATCCCTTCTTCAGGAGGAACTCACTAAGCCGACTATACCACATTCTTTCGGATTGTTTTAATCCGTATAGCGATCTCTGCAGCTTGACGCTATACATGTTGCGATTATTAGGATCTAGGACTTTTGCTCCTTCAGGGAATTTTATATAAATGTTCGAATCCAGTGACCCATATAAATATACGGTCACCACATCCATCAACTGCATTTTTAAATTTAAACCAGCTGCCATTGATATTAAATATCGGAACGTTATTCCACTCAACACAGGAGAATAGGTTTCATCGAATCGATGCCGGGTCTCTGCGTGAACCCTTGTGCTACACGCCTTGCTTTTTATATCTCACCACCTGGGTATTTTGATTTCTTTTCTGGATGAAAAACCCATTTGATCCTGCAGGGAATTACTTTAGGAAATATTTAGTCAACAGGACCAAAAACTTTCCTCTTATTAAGCGAGCGCTGCCTCAATTGCTTCTTTTGTTTGACCCTATCTGAGCGCTTCTGGTACTTTGCCATGGACTTTGTATCTGGATCCAGTTTTTAGCAATTTTAGAGGCAAATATATGTCGACAATATGATTTCCCACAACGACGGAGTTTGGGTGTTCCGACTTCCTAGCGTGGAATTGTGCGCGCAAATATACGCTGGGTTATTGTCGGGACCCGAATGTGCAAATCCGGACCCTCTGTGTATTCAGCACTAGTCCAGGATCACGCTAGTGCACACAGTCTCAACATTGGTACATATCACAGTCATAACCAGCGAATAATGGCGTGCTTTAATTAAATACTCAAACTAGTAGATTGACCTTATGGTCAAGTTACAAAGATACACCTCGCAGGGCGAAAACTTATTAAAATATTCAAATGCAGCGAAAAAAAAATAAACTCGTGGCGCCAACCAATTTGCCACAGGCAACTGACTGGGCTCGCTCGGCTCCTCCTGGTACTCCTCCTCCTGAGCAGGGGTTGCTTCTTCTTCAACTGAAGTTGTGTTGTTGTGGGGTGAGTACTTTGAGCACTTCAAGCAAGTCATGCATGTAATGCAATGCTAATATACTATATGCATGGCTTAGTACAAAGGATAGACTATGGCTCATGTGCAAGACAAAGATTTCAAGTATGTAAAGAATAGATTGCAAAGCAAGAAACAAGAGTAGGAATAATAGCTTTCACAAACATTTCAATCGTAAATCATTTTTCTCGTCCTAAGTCTAGTTCATCATTACCAACCCAAGCATTTTCCATAAACAAGTCATTTTCATGAAAATCTAACCCTTGATCAGAATCACCGAAGCGATGCTCATACAGTGAAGCACGGCTATTGAATAGGTTGTACACTCGCAGAGGTTATACACTTTACCCACAAGATACAGTCAAATACCACCAAGGCAAATAACCGAACGAAGCCTTTCCAAAGTTCCATCTAAACCCAAGATCTTGCAGCTAAGGTTTCAACACCGAGGGACTGGTTACCACACCTGTGGCCCCCTCTGCGCCATGTGAGTTCTCACCCGCTTCTCCGGGCCCCACACCACCACGACAGTACCAAAGAATAGATTTCCCAGTTTACTCAGCTAAGCCCGTCCCATTGCGGAGCTTGTGGTTGTATGAAAGACTCAGTTCAAATGCTCGCAAGGTTAAGTCCTTAGTTGACCGAGGCAAGACTAACCAAGTGTGAACTCAAATATCCATAACCAATAAAAGACCAAATACGACCGCCCAGTTGCCACTCTTGGCCCACCAGAAACAATCTTGCCACATGCCTCAGTCTAAATCATTTTCCCACCCCGGTTCTTTACCATTGCACCACGTGCCATCATCAACTCAATAACACATGTCTCATTCACAAAATACATTCCATATCTCATTAAGTCAATATTAACTTTGGTATTCCAAAATCACAATATGTCCATGTGGCAGGGCTAAGCATACTACTTCGGTCTACTCAACCCATGTTGGCAAATTATTAATGTCCAACTATTAGTCCATAACCTAGGGTGACAAA
Organism: Guadua angustifolia; assembly: GCA_036346375.1. Classification (NCBI taxonomy): domain Eukaryota; kingdom Viridiplantae; phylum Streptophyta; class Magnoliopsida; order Poales; family Poaceae; genus Guadua; species Guadua angustifolia. The sequence continues at coordinate 32,691,861 of CM070507.1, forward strand.
GGATTCATGGCTTACAATTATATACGACAAGGTGGCATACAGCAACTAGGCATTTAACTAATCCCAAAACTTATTCAAAGCAATAGTTTAAATCAAAATAATTTGCTCCAATAGGTTCAACATGATCAAACACAACTTGCCTTCAAAAAGTGCTGGTTCTGGTTCCTGAACTTGCTCTGGTCGAGAACTTCTCCTCGAAACCTTCGCACTTCAACGCTCACGCAGAACGCAATTAAACACCAATAAATAAATAAACAGTAGAAAAACAGTGCTCAAAAATTCAATTAAAATTCATAAACAGAAAGATCACAATTTTACAAATTTATAGAAATTGGAATCATTCAAATCGGAGTTAAAACGCGAAAGTTATAAGCGTTTGAAGTTTCAAAATACATTTAAAATCACTAAACCGAATTAAATAAATATTTTTCTTTTCGGAAAAATAATTATTGCGTCCTCGGTGACACGTGTCGCCACCACAGAATGACACGTGGCCTTGCTGACGTCAGCCCTGACCGGCTCCCGTGCTGACGTCAGCATGACGTCATCGCTGACTCACTGACAGATGGGACCCATCGTGGCGCCACCGACGTCACCGGTTGATCTTACCGACATGCGGGCCCGGTTGTCGGCGACTCATGCGACAAAGGCGGAGTGCGGTGCGACTGACGTGTGGGTCCGCGTTGTCAGTGACACGTGCACAGTGAACGGCGACGTGGCATTACGGCTGCCCTCGGATTTGCATCTAACGGCGGAGGTTTGAAGTTGGAGTTCACTGTTTCGAGGGCGACGTGGGCTCACCTCAGCGGTCGGATGGGGATCGTCTAGCTGGCGAAGCTCGTGAAACCCGGCGACGATGCGGCGGCGCAGTTCGACCGGAGACGGAGACGAAGACGTGGCCGACGGCGTTCCCGTGCTTCTCCCAAGACGAAGAAGTGGCTCTCCGACACGGCTTGGAAAGGTGAGTTGGTGGTGGCACGGCGACGGCGGAGAATCACCGGCGGTGACGAAACGACGCGAAGAACTCGGCGGTTGGCTTTGGGAACTTCGACAAGCTCGTGCGGCGAGGCGACGGCGACTCTGGTGGCGTGAAGTGTACGGGCGGGTGCGGCGCAAGGAAGGGATCACATCACGGGTGGCGGCGCTTTAAATAGCGCCCTCGCCTATCCAAAAGCGAGGAGACCGAGGCTCACACCATGGCGGCGGCTGAATCCGGCGGTGACTTCGGATTAGGCGGCGTGGCGCGACGTGGAGCGCTTGATGAGGATCGGACGGCGACGGCGCTTAGGGTTTTCAAGCAGGCGCGACAATTACTCGCCCAAGATCTTGTTCATCGGGATTTTAATCCTTTTAGAATAAAATTAATTCCCAAAAATAAAATAATTTATTTGGGGCATTAAAAATATCGAAAAATTTGGAAAAATCTCATAAATATTTTAGGACATTTGTGACTCAAATAAAATATTTTCAGCAAAATTTTATTTTAAATTTTCTATTATTTAATTAATTTGATAAATGGCTTAATTCAAAATAACTCCAAATAAATCCAATTAAATCCAAATAAATTCCAGAAATTCCCAAAAAGTCAAAATACCATTTACATGCAAGAAAAGCAAAAAATTGGGGTGTTACAGTTATCATCTTCAGGATGGATCACTTTAGAGATGTTACCATCTCCAGGATGGCTCACTTCAGGATTTTCTCAACATCGAGTTGAGCTTCTTCTCTTGTTATGGGTAGTGTTCTCATTTGTTAGGTTCTCTACTTACGAGACGCCTCCGTGGAATTGAGTCCGTACACCGAGGCCTCCCCCTCTTCTTATCATGAGGGTCAAGAGTAGGTTCAATATCCTTCTAGGGTATCTCCACTCTTTCAGTGCATATACTTGGGCATATGAGATCTTTCACTCTCTTATGACCGGTGAAGGTATTTGGCGATTATTAACTTATTTATTGCGATTCATTATCCTTGAACTTCAAGTTTGATCTTTCCAAAGGCTTGGATCTAAGGACTCGGCATTCTCTAATATGGTACATATCTCTCCCTAATGCCGAAAAAATGTCCTTAGTATGATCAGCGTACCGAGCCGTGTACAAATCCCTTGTTATGGGCTCTAGGTATTTTAATACATGACGGAGATTCATAACCTACATAGATCCTCAACTTCTGGTGAGGTCCTATGGTTGTACGCTGTGGTGGAGAGATTGGCATGTATACAGCTGTAGGATCAAGGATACCGACTAGAGGGGGGGTGAATAGGAGGTTTTAAAATTTTCTTAGCTAGATTTCACGTTTTCCCTAAGTACAATTGACAATTTTAGCAATTTCAACACCTAGCAATTTTAATGATCACCGAAAAACTTATACTTAAACTACTTTAAGTACTAGAAACAAAGCAAGTGCTAGTAATGAAATAAGTGCTAGTAATCAAACAACTTCAATAATGATCAAGTGCTAGTAATGAAACAATAGTAGAAACAATGCAAACCACACAAGGATGAACTCGTGAATTTTATCCCGTGGTCTCGGAGACTTGCCGGTCTCCCCTACTCCACGTTAAGGTGACTTGAAACACTTCAAGCCGGCTCCACTTGCTTGAGCCTTCCCCGATCACTATTGATAGCTCTTCCCTCTCCCGTAGGCGAAGCCAGGCCTTCACAATGATTGGGCCTTCTCACAACCTTCTTTGAGAAGATCACCAATCCTGATCGCCTCCAAGCCGTCTAGGAGGCGGCAACCTCCAAGAGTAATAAGCTTCGATGCTTGCTTGAGGTTGAACTTGAGTGTCTAAGGCTCAATCAATGAATGCACACTCAATTTTGCTTCTAAACCTCTCAAATGTGTGAAACTAGTGCTCAAGGTGTTTAGAAGGCTTGCAATAACTCAAAGGTATTCAATGTGGCCAAGAAGAACCCCTTACACTGCAGCAAGGGGGTATTTATAGCCCTCACCAACCAAAACTAGCCGTTTGGAATTTTCTACTGAATTTTGGTCGAAAAGGCCGGTCCGACCGCTCAACGGCCGGTCCGACCGCCCCTCACGGTCCAACGGTCGGAATAGTGCATTTAATGCTTTGGTCAGAGACCGTTGTGTAATAGCCGGTCCAACCGCTCAACGGTCGGTCCGACCGCCCCTCCGGTCCGACCGGACTTCCACCGGTCACACCGCCCATACAAAAGACCGGAGACACCGAAATCACTTGCTCTGTGAAAAACACGCCGCCTAAGGTGCGGTTGCACCGGCCCTCCGGTCCGACCGGGAGAGGATCGGTCACACCGGCCATGAAAATGGGGTTTTACCCCCTTTCTGGAGAAAACGCACCGATGGCCGCCCGGTTGAACCAATGGTCCGGTCCGACCGCCTCTGACTTGATCACCGCCTTTTAAAATCGCAGAGCACATTCTTCGAAAAGTCAGCCAAGAGAACCCGGCAGTACCGCCGGTCGGTTGCACCAACAAGGATCCGGTCAGACCGGCCAAGGCAGCAATTGTGCGACCTGATAAGTTTCTTTGAGTGTATTTTTGTGCACGTACCTAACCAATAGAATATTGAGCCTTTGACACCCTTTTCAACCTTAAACACAGCGGCATAAGCCCCTCTTAATAGTACGATACAAAACTCTAAAAATCCGATCTTTTTCTTCGAACATCCGAGATCGGTAAAAACTACGAAAACTCCTAGAATATATTTATACCTTTGAAGTCAAGCGTCTATTTACCTTTTCTTCAATCTCATGCATTTCTTCATTGTTTCTTCAATCATATGCATAATCCTGTATCAAACAAATCTCAACGAAAAGCGTTAGACATTTTTCACAATTTGTCATTAAATTACCAAAACCAAACCGTTTGGGGGCCTAGATGCTTTCAATCTCCCCCTTTTTGGTAATTGATGACAACACAAAGGATAAAGATATATTGAAAGATGGTTAGAAAAACTCCCCCTAACTTTGTGCAAAAGAGAGGTATTTTAGAATAGCACAAATGGATTCATTATAAATTTAGGCAGAGTTTCCCTTAGAGTAATGGAACCAAGGTATAACAATATTATCAATGATATGCAGTGAATAAATGAGCCATATGAATAGCACAATATAATGGCCAAGAAAGCATTAAATTTAAAACATCGAAACAAGTTCACCAACGCCGAGTTCAAACGAGTTCAGCTTAAAACAACATCCAACACAAGCGAATAACAAAGATTCAAACGAGGTTTATTAGCTTACAAACGGATAGAAAGATATATATTTTTAAGCTAAGCTTCTTCCTTCAACTTCTCCCCCTTTGGCATCAAGTGCCAAAAAGGGTGCTTCGAGCAGTAGAGCACTAGGACGAAGGAGGTGGAGGAGGCGGATGATGACGACGAGATCCATAATGAAGTCCATAACGGCGATACTCGTCAAAGGATGAACGGAGCTCGCCGATGGAAGAATCAACGGAGTCCAAACGACCTCGAACCTCCTCGACAACCTGACGGGTTTGAGCTTGATACGCATCAACTCTGACAAAGTTATCCATCATATTTGCTTGAAGGTTCACAAATCCGCTCATCATGGCATTCTGAAGGACCTCAAAATTATCAAAGTATGGGCCAGAAAAAGGATGAGCTTGGGGAGGATATTGCTGCTGACTGCTGCGGCTGCTCTTCTTCATCAACTTGCTGCTGTTGGGACGAAGATTGACCCCTTTGAATATTGACACCAGCCTCTCGTGGCTTATAAGGCTTGTGGACACCTCCACACCCACCACGAAATCCGGTAATCCTCTTTATAAGCATCATGATATAGGGGGCAAAATAGATACTTTTACCTCTATCCCCAGCAGAAGACTTAATCTCACGAAGAATGAAATCCACGACATCAAACCGCTCATTCTTCAGGATTTTGTCCATGATATTCCATGCATAGCCTTGAATTTCATCAAAATTACCGCTCTTAGGATGAAGCAAGAACTCTAACAATTCTATTTACGAGATTAGCAGTGGGAAGAAGATGTGTCATTTTACCGGGCCTCCTTACTTGAGCATTAGGGTCGTAGAACCTGAACTGATCAGCAAGTGAAAGTGAAGGCTCGTCATGAATTTTGGGCTGACCACTATGATGGATCCCCCAAACATGCTCAATCTCGGCCTTGGTCATGGTGTAGACAGCAGTATCACTTATCCACTTAATTTGGTCATACTCGTCGGATGTAACACCCCAATTTTTGCTTTTCTTGCATTTAAATGGTATTTTGAATTTTTGGGAATTTCTGGAATTTATTTGGATTTATTGGAATTATTTGAATTTATTTTGAATTAAACCATTTATCAAATTAATTAAATAATCGAAAAGTTAAAATAAAATTTTGCTGGAAATATTTTATTTGAGTCACAAATGTCCTAAAATATTTTTGGGAATTTTTCGAATTTTTACGATATTTTTAATGCCCCAAATGAATTATTTTATTTTCGAATTGTTTTAATCGAAAAAGAATTAAAATCACGATGAACAAGATCGTCCGAGTCTTGTCGCGCCCTGCCCGAAAAACCCTAACGCGCCACCGCTCGATCTTCATCCGACGGCTCTCATCGCACCACGTTACTCCAACCCGATTTCGTCGGATTCATGCGCCGTCGTTAGTGTGGGCCTCGGTTTCGCGATTTTGACGCCGAGGGGCTATTTAATGCGCCGCCACGGGATGTGATCTCTCCTTGCGCCGCACTACCAGTACACTCCACGCCGCCGAGACGCCGCCGCCGCAAGAGCTCGCCGGTTCCCGGCCACCCGCCGAGTTCTTGCGTCGTTTTCGCCGCCGGTGATCCTCCACCGTCGCTTCGTGCCACCATCGGACTCACCTCGTCAAGCGCGTCGAGGGCTACTTCTTGCCCGAGAAGCACGGAAACGCCGCGCCGCACGTCGTCGTCTCCGCCTCCGGTCGAATTGCGCCGCCGCAACGTCGCCGAGATTCATGAAGCCACCAACGGACGATCATCATCCGACCGCTGAGGTGAGCCCACGTCGCCTTAGGAACGGTGAACCCCATCTTCTAACCTCCGCCGTTAGATGTAGATCTAAGGGCAGCCGTAGTGCCACGTCACTCCTCTCTGTGCATGAGACGCTGACAAGGCGGGCCCGCATGTCAGTCGCAGACAAGACGAAGCGATCGCGCGTGTCACCGACGACGCGGACCCGCATGTCGGTCGCCGAGCAATCGCTATTTACGACGCCGACACAGACGGGCCCACTCGCCACCGCGACGCACGTGCGGCGTAGACGCCACCCGACGCATGCCGAGTCACGGTGGGACCCACTTGTCAGAGAGATAGCCGAGTCGCGGCCGACGCCACGATGACGTGGCGCCGACGCCATCACGGAGCCGCCGGGTGGCGACGGCAAGAAGGCCACGTGTCACTCTCACGGTGTCGACACGTGTCTTGATGACGTAATAATTAATTTATCAAAAGAAAAATCTTTATTTAATTCGGTTTATTAGTTTAAAATGTAATTTGAAACTTCAAACGCTTATAACTTTTGCGTTTTAACTCCGATTTGAGTGATTCCAATTTCTATAAATTTGTAAAATCAAGCTCTTTCTGTTTATGAATTTTATTTGAATTTTAGGCTTGAGTTGCTCTCTATTTTATTTATTTATTGCTATTTATTTGCGATACGCGTAGACGTTGAAGTCCCCGACTGTTTCGAGGGAGAGGTTCTGACCCAGGAGCAAGCTCAGGAACCGGAACCAGCACTTTTTGAAGGCAAGTTGTGTTTGATCATGTTGAACCTATTAGAGAAAATTATTTTGATTTAAACTATTGCATGCTAATTTGATAGAAATGAGTTTGAATAAGTTTTGGGATTAGCTAAATGCCTAGTTGTCAGATGCTACCTTGTCGTATATAATTGTAGGCCATGAATCCTTTGTCACCCTAGGTTATGGATTAATAGTTGACATTAATAATTTGCCAACATGGGGTGAGTAGACCAAGTAGTATGCTTAGCCCTTGCCACGGACATTTCGCTTTTGCAATACCAAAGTGAATCTTGACTTAATGAGATATTGAACATGCTTTGTGAATGAGACATGTGTTATTCAGTTGATGATGGCACGTGGTGCAATGGTAAAGAACCGGTGGGAAAATGATTTAGACTGGGGCAAATGGCAAGATTGTTTCGTGGGCCAAGAGTGGCAAGCTCAAGGTCGATTTGGTTTTTATTGGTTTTGGATAATTGAGATCACACTTGGTTAGTCTTGCCTCGGCCAACTAAGGACTTAACCTTGCGAGCATTTGAATCGAGTCTCTCATCTGACCACAAGCTCCGTAATGGGACGGGCTTAGTGAGTAAACGGGAAATCTATTCTTTGGTCTTGTCATGGTGGTGTGAGGCCGGAGAAGCGGAATGAGAACTCACATGGCGCAAGAGGGGGCCCTGGCGTGGTAACCATCTCCAAAGTGTTGAAACCTTAGCGGTCAAGATCGGGTTTAGATGGAACTTTGGAAAGGCTTCACATTGTTATTTGCCTTGGTGGTATTTTGTATCTTGTGGGTAAAGTGTATAACCTCTGCAGAGTGTACAACCTATTCAATAGCCGTGTTCACGGTAATGAGCATCGCTCGTGATTACGGTCAAGGGTTAGATTTTCATGAAAATGAATTGTTTATGGAAAATGCTTGGGGTTGGTAATGAGGAACTTGATATAGGATGGAAATATGATTGTGATTAAAATGTTTGTGAAAGCTACTATTCTTATTATTGTTTTGTGCTTTGCAAATTATTATCAATTATTCTTAAATGTCAGATCGCTCATGAACCATAGCCTATCCTTTGTACTAAGCCATGCATGTAGAATATTAGAATTGCATTCATGCATGACTTGCCGAGTGCTCAAAGTACTCACCCCACAACAACACAACTTCAGCTTGAAGAAGAAGAAAACCCCGCTCAGAGGAGGAGTATCAGAGGAGCCGACAAACTAGGAGCGAGCCCGGTCGGCCAGTTCGTGGCAAATTGGTTGGCGCCACGAGTTTATTTTATTTCATTGCATTTGAATATTTTAATAAGTCTTCGCTCATGAGGCGATCTTTGTAACGACCATAAGGTCGATCAACTAGTTTGAGTATTTAATCAAAGTACTTATTATTTCGCTGGTTATGACTGTGATATGTACCAATGTTGAGATCTGTGTGCACTAGCGTGATCCCGACTAGTGCTGAATACACGAGGGTCCGGATTTGCACATTCGGGTCCCGACAGAGGTGGTATCGAGCCGGAGTTGATCAGAGGATCGCCCTTAGTTAGAATGGTCGAGTGAGGATAAAACTATATTCTAAAAGCTAAAATGTGCCAAGATGATAATCCAATCTCGACTTACCCTTCTCTTCTTTCATACCCCTTGCTGAATTCAACACATATTCGCTTTTGATTAAAATATCCGAGTTTCACGTGAGTGTCCTTTGGTAGATGAGGATGATCCACTCTTTTGGTGAGCGATTGGTGGGTACGCCATGAGCTTTGGCGATGATGCACCGCTTGGAGGATATGACAGCCGATCTCCGGGGACTCTTGTGGATCGGGCAAGACCGATATTGCAGGATGTCACCATCACGGTCTCACGCTTAGGATAGGGCGAGGGCGAGTCGTCCCATCCGCATCACGCCTAGGAGGTTGTCATTTGACGTTGGGATTCAGGAGACATCGCGTCGGTGATGAGGCGATTGCTCGCACCTACCCCAGGAGTTGGATGGCACAAGTGTTCCGCCACCACCACGCAGAGACACTCGCTACAATCGAGAGCCCATCGAGGAGGAGGATGCCACGATCACCTAATCGCCGGATATGTCATCGCCAAGAGGATGTTATCGACGAGACGGTTCAGAGGCTGCAGAGGTCTCGTGACGAGTTCACGCGAGCAAGGGCTCATCTGTCACATGCACTCGTGAGTACTTGGCCCACTTATTCAGAGGATTGGGGAGCCGGAGACAGCTATATACGGACAGAGCCGAGCAGTCTTTGGAGCTACACGACCAGACTCGGAGGAGCCACAGCAGGAGCCGCAGCCAGAGCCAGAGCCAGAGCCAGTGGAAGTGAAGTCGGAGCAAGTAGAAGTGAAGCCCGAGCCTGTGGAGGCCAAGCCGGAACCAGTGGAGGTTGAGCCTGTCAGGAGGCGATCAATGGAGGATCGCTGGGATAGGTTTGTACCAAGACCAAGACACCTGCGGTGTATCCACCAGAAGTTCCGGTGGGGATGGCTAGAGGAGTGGCGTTAGGATTAGTGGTTGAGACTCTGCTGAGTCGCGTCTCGAATAAGAGTCACCCTTAGAGGCGTTTGACTCCGGAGTGTTAGTTCGATTTGCTTCTTTCATGCTTGTGAGTGATCGGTATGCATTGCAAGGCCCTTAGGCATTGTGAGCAACCATACCCAAATATTAATAAAGTAATAAAGTTGGATTTTGTGTTACACCTTTGACCCTGCATAAGTACTCTATTACTCGTCTATTCTTATTTCGCTCTCGTCTCTAAACCATGGAGCAATCGGCAGATGGTGAACACTCGAGGAAACCAAGGAGGAAATGGGAGCGGTTCTCGCTTCGGCTGGAAACATCGATGGGGAAGGACAAGGACCTCAACAAGAACCGCCATTGATATGCAGAACTTTGGAGCCTTTATTCTGCATTGCAGACCTAAGCATGCATGCCATGATGCAAGAAAGTCATCGCCCAAGCCGCCGCCGCCAAGTTAACCAGTCAACCCAAAGGCAGAGGCCACACTCGAGGCTGTCGGAATTCATGAGGACACGACCGCCTACATTTTCTGGGAATGCCAATCCATTGGAGGCAGATGATTGGCTAAGGACGATAGAGAGAAAGTTGCACATTACCCAGTGTGAAGGAAATGAGAGGGTACTCTATGCCTCTCATCAGCTTGAAGGAACCGCAGCTGAATGGTGGGAAAACTACTGCGCTGCTCATGAGCACCCGCAGGACATCAGCTGGGAGGAGTTCACGATCGCTTCCTAAGAAGCATCATGTGCCGAAGGCATAATGGAGCTGAAAAAGGAGGAGTTTAGGGCACTGAAGCAGGGCAATCAATCAGTGTCCGAGTATCTGAATAAGTTCACACAGCTGGCACGCTACGCACCTGAGGACGTAGCAACGGATAAGGCCAGGCAGTCTCGATTCATGAAAGGACTGAATTCAGGGCTGCAGGTGGGACTCATAACCCACACTTTTCCTGATTTTCAGGAGCTAGTGAACAAGGCGCTGATATTGGAGGACAAGCGCAAGGAGCTGGAGGACAACCGGAAGCGCAGGATGGCACAGCAGGGAGCACGCCAGGGAGCGCAGCGGTTGAGGGTTGCACCAAACCAGTTCTTCAGATTTCAACCAAGGAATGTGATGACGATGCCACCACCGGTACCAAGACCTGTCGGACAAAATTTCTGCACACCAACACCGGGGTTGGGGAATGCAGCAGGGAGCCAAGAATACGCTAAACGTTGTTTTATACATCACGAGCGAGCAGCATTTGCCACCATCGCCCTAAGAAGGGAGGAGGAGGAGGACACCGCCGCTTCAATCTTGGAACTACTCCAACGAAGGCACCCGCCAGAGCAAGCCGTGGAGCTACACAACTGAGCCGCCCCACGATCGTGGTAAGAGGCGAGTCAATCATGTCACCGCCGATGCAAAGGTGTAACACATCGGACGTCGTCTTGGGTAAGTTACTTGTCAACTCAAGACTGCAACAGCTTTTATTTGATTCTCGAGCTTCGCATTCGCTTATATCTCGGATTTTTGCTGTGAACAATGGGTTGAAAATGATGAACCTTAGGCATGTATTGCTAGTACAATCCGGGATCAACTCCGATCCGATGTAGGATGTTCGGGGTAAAGTTGTTTATAGATGGAACAGAGTTCCTAGCAAACTTAGTGGTGTTAGATACCCGCACTCTAGATGTTATTTTGGGAATGGATTGGTTGTCTAAGCACAAGGTTGTGTTAGACCGTGGACTAAGAGTCATATCACGAGAGTCCTTGTGGGAGAAAAGTAGAGTTTCAAGCCACCGCTGTTCGATGGACAGTTGATGGTCAATAGTGTGAAGGCCGTCAAGATAGAAGACGTATCGGTTGTCGAGAATACCGGATGTATTTCCAGAGGATTTACCTGGGATGCCACTAGACAGGGACATAGAGTTTGTAATCGAGTTAGTACCGAACAAACCCGATAGCTAAGAGACCTTATCGGATGTCAACCGATGAGCTAGTGGAAATGAAGAAGCGAGATAGAGGAGTTAATGGATAAAGGATTTATTATACCAAGTTCGTCACCATGGGGAGCACCGGTTCTATTTGTCAAGAAGAAGGACGGAGTTAATGGATGTGTGTGGATTACCGAAGCAATCGAATGAAGTCACTATAAAGAATAAGTATCCGCTACCCAGATCGATGATCTGCTTGACCAGCTTGAGAGGAGCCGGAGTTTTCTCCAAGATTGACCCACGATCAAAGTTATCACCAAATGAAGATTCGACGGAGGATGTACCAAGACAAGATTTTCGTCAAGATATGGACATTAAGAGTTCACAGCTTATGTCTTTCGGTTTGACAAATGCACTGCATATTTCATGAACATGATGAACAAGGTTTTCATGGAATACGGATAAGTTCGTTGTTGTGTTCATAGATGACATTCTAGTTTACTCCAAGACTGGGGAAGAGCATGCGAGCATCCGGCTAGTTACGAGAAGTTAAGAGAACAAAGAACTTTTCGCCAAGTTTTGCAAGTGCGATTTACGGAAGAACAAAGTGGAATTCTTGGACATGTGGTGACCGCCAAGGAGTCGCAGCTGACCCAAGTAAGGTGGAAGAAGATGTTGCATTGGGAGCCACCCAAAACGGTGACTCAAATTAGTAGTTTTTGGAATGGCCGGTTATTACCGCCGATTTATTGAAGGATTTTCAACGATTGCGAGACCTCTTACGCAATTGTTGAAAAAGGAAAAGAAGTTCGCATGGGGCCGGAATGTGAGCGGAGTTTCCGTGAGTTGAAGAAACATTTGACAACGGCGCCGTGTTAGTACTACCGGATTTAAGCCAGAGCTTTGATATATACTGTGATACATCGCGCCAAGGACTAGGATGCGTGTTAATGCAGAATGTAAAGGTCGCGTATGCATCAAGGCGCTTGAGGCCGCATGAAGAGAACTATCCGACGATGATCTCGGAATTAGCAAAGTGGTACACGCCTTAAAGTTATGGCGGCACTATCTGATTGGAAACAGATGTGAGGTGTACACGGACCATAAGAGTCTTAAATATATATTCACTCAATCGGATCTGAACATGAGGCAGAGAAGGTGGTTGGAATTAATTAAGGATTATAATGGGAATTCATTATCACCAGTGGAAAGCCAATGTAGTGGCCGATGCTTTAAGTCGGAAGAGCCACAAAGGAACATGTTGTCGAAGCAAGTCGGTCGAAGTTATGCAAGGAATTTGAAGTTAAAGTTGGAAGTTGTACCTAAGGGATTCTTAGCCGCTTTAGAAGTGAAGCCTACTTTGGAAGATCAGATTCGTGAGGGATGTATGATGATGTCAAGATTTAGAGGATTAAGTCTAAGATGGAGGAAGGCACGGCGAAGGAGTTCAAGCCGATGGACAAGGTACATTGTGGATCAAAATCGTGATCTCTGCATCGCATAAGAAGGAACTCAAACAAATGATTCTCGAGGAAGCTCATGACTCAAGTACTCTATTCATCCAGAAGCGCTAAGATGTATCAAGACTGAAAGAAAGATTCGGTGGCCAAGCATGAAGCGTGAAGTTGCAGAGCATGTTGCGCAGCGATACATGCCAAAGAGTCAAAGCAATGCATCAAAGGCCAAGCAGGTCGCTACATACCATCGAAGATACCCGAGTGGAAATGGGAGGAAATCGAATGGACTTCATTACTGGGCCATCGAGGACCCGCATGACGGTATGACTCTATATGAGTTATAGTGGACCGTTTGACAAAGGTTGCCCACTTCATACCGTGAAGACTACCTATTCGGGGACCGCTTAGCGTAATTGTATATGTCAAGGATTGTATGTCCGCATGGAGTTCAAGAAAATTGTATCAGATGAGGTACTCAGTTTACCTCAAGATTTTGGGATAAGTTGCATGAAGCCCTAGGGACCCGTCTGAACTTCAGTACTGCATATCACCCACAAACAGATGGGCAAACGGAAAGAGTTAATCAGATACTGGAGGACATGTGCACTGGCTTATACAACTTCGTGGGACAAGTGCTCGCCAGACGCCGAAGTTCAGCTATAACAACAGCTACCAGGCAAGTTTGCAGATGTCGCCATTTGAAGCACTATATGGAAGACCCTATTGAACGCCGTTGAGCTGGAATGAGACCGGGGAACGCCATATGTTTGGGCCGGATATTCTTCGAGAAGTCAAGAACAGATAGCCATGATCGGGAAAGGTTGAAAATAGCACAATCAAGACAGAAGAGTTCGCCGATAATCGCCGAGGATCTCGAGCTTTGAGCCCAAGATTTTGTGTACCTCGAGTTACCCCACTCAAAGGAGTTAAGAGGTTTCACACTAAAGGGAAGTTAAGCGCCAAGATATGTTGGCCCATTCAAGATTCTAAGTCGAGAGGTGAGGTAGCATATCGCTTGAGCTACCGCATCTCTAGCAGTGTGCATGATGTGTTCCATGTGTCACAATTAAAGAAATGTCTCCGAAAGTGCCGAAGAGCAGATGCCGTTAGAGTCACGAGTCAGCAGGAGGATTTGACTTATAAAGAGTGCGAAAATCTTGGACACAATGGATCGAGAAACGAGAAATAAATCGAATTCGCTTCAGAGAGTTCAAGGAGTAACCATTCGAGAGCGAAGCAACCTGGGAGCGTGAAGAAGACTCAAGAAGGAATTCCCAACCTATTCTTAGTCACTCAATCTCTGGTCGAGATTCCGTTAAGGGGGAGGTTTGTAACACTCAATTTTTGCTTTTCTTGCATTTAAATGGTATTTTGAATTTTTGGGAATTTCTGGAATTTATTTGGATTTATTGGAATTATTTGAATTTATTTTGAATTAAACCATTTATCAAATTAATTAAATAATGGAAAAGTTAAAATAAAATTTTGCTGGAAATATTTTATTTGAGTCACAAATGTCCTAAAATATTTTTGGGAATTTTTCCAGAATTTTTACGATATTTTTAATGCCCCAAATGAATTATTTTATTTTCGAATTGTTTTAATCGAAAAAGAATTAAAATCATGATGAACAAGATCTTTGGTCGAGTATCTTTGGCGCCCGCCCGAAAAACCCTAACGCGCCTGCCGCTCGATCTTCATCCGACGGCTCTCATTGCGCCACGCCACCCAACCCGATTTCGTCGATTCCGCCGCCGTCAGTGTGGGCCTCGGTTTCATAATTTTCACGGACGCCGAGGGGCTATTTAATGCGCCACACCGGATGTGATCTCCTCCTTGCGCCGCACCACCAGACACTCCACGCCCGAGACGCCGCCGCCGCAAGAGCTCGCCGGTTCCCGGCCACCCGCCGAAGTTCCTTGCGTTGCTTGCCGCATGCCGGTGATCCTCCGCCGTCGCCTCGTGCCACCATCGGTCCCGACATCGGATACATGAACGGTGGCATAAAATTGTCTAATCATAACTTCATTGAAATCACACTTTAAGCTCACGAAGCTATCAAGATTAGCACCATGAAAGAGTTCAGGCACACCCACGAACCGTGGAATAGTTCTGATATATGTCCAGTTCACCCATTTTTGATCAGCAAAGACTTTGTTGAGATAGATCTCATGGTATACTTTCTCTTGAAAGATGGTTCTGAAATTTTTCATAGTGGCACTGCGAGGGAGCAAGAACTGATTTGCAAGACGGAGAGAGAAAAAATTTTCCGCTTTGATTTTCCTTAAATCCATGGATGGTTGGAAATCATCAAAGCTTTCTTCAGGATCCTCTGATTCTTCTCCTTCGTCTTCACTTTCATCTCCGCTCTCATTTTCAGATTCCTCTTCCTGTGCAACTTCCTTTTCTTTTCTACGGCGCAAATCTCTACCAAGTTCTTCGCGGACCTTATGTTGGATTTCCCTATCTCGGGCACGCCTTGTTTGGGAATCATCACTATCACTGTCATGTCCCAAACGATATCAACCTCCCCTTGTTGATTTCCGCACAGCACCGCCGCCGCGTGGAGGAAGATTCTTTGCAAGATTTTTGGTCCTCGGCATGGTTTCTAGGAATTTCAAGGAGTGAATGAGAATCAAGGAGGACATACCCTAAAGTAGGATTAGTATGCAACTTGTGGCAAAATTGAAACAAAAATTTCGCAACAATCACTGTCATGGTTTGTCAGACCGCACCAGAGTCGGTGTGACCGTATGTTGGCCGGTGTGACCGCATGATAGGCGGTGTGACCGGCCACACACGAGAGCCCTTCTGCCCTTTTTCAGATTTTTGCGAAATTTCGATCAAATCAGTATATCGAACCAATAGAAGTCTCAAAATGGTATCTAGAAACATTGGAAAACGCATTTTTGCAACTTTTGTTGGTTTGATTTGTAACATTTTGCCACATTTTGCATAAACCCTAGAATGGAGAAAATGGAACTGTAGGGCATGAAAGACTTCAAAGTTTTGGGAGAGATGAGGAACGAGGGTTACCTTGAAGGAGAGGAACAAGATTAGTATGAGAAACCCGGAAGATTTGCCTTAGGGAAGGAGATCCAAGAGGGAGCTCCTTTTGGGTGAGAGAGCAATGGAGGAAGAAGGAGTTCTTTGGAGGAGATAAGGATGAGGGGAAGCACGGAGAGATAAGAGGAAACAAGGGCTGCACAGGGGAAGGAAAAAGCAAAAAGGAGCTGCAGCCTTGGATTCTCTCGGTATGATCGAACCGGTCAAAGTCAAGACAGTGTTTCGGTCGATCAAGACACAGCACTCGGTCCGACCGCACTGCATAAAGAGGGGGCCAAGACAAACAAAGAAGATTTTGAGCAATTTTGGGTATAAATATTTTGCACTTATTTTGAGCAAAAGTACCCTTATATTGCACTTCAACTCAAGGGAACAACCAAAGATGAAAGATTTTCAACTTGAATTTATTTGAGTTAAAAACACCACATAGGAACTAGAACCATGACTAATCTAGTTCTATGAGCTAAACTCAAGGTGTGCTTTTAGTAGATCAATATAGATCGAAATTTTGAATTTTATCAAACTTTTGAAAAACAAAAGTTTTGTTTCATTATAAACATAGAGAGGATATAATATGATATAAGATTCAAAAGGCAAGATTTATGTAATAATAGATTGTAAATGAAGATTTTGAGAAACTTTGCACTTGGTAAGGGTAAAGTTGACTATTTCCAAATAGCTTGACTTATAAAGTCTATTTTTATCCTTTTAAGATATTTATAGCACAATCTTCAATTTTTCACTTTTAGGGGATGTAATTTATACATTAATTGCATATTACTCCCCCTTGATGTGAGACTCATCTAAAGAACAAATATCAAATAAAATTCAATAAGCAACCAAAAGAATACATTTAGGCCACATTAGAGATATCAATGACATTTAATTCATTCCTCAATTTGCAAAATCTAGCCTCATCTAAGGGTTTAGTGAGTATATCCGCTAATTGATTTTCTGTTCTAATGTGACTAATCTCAATATCCCCTTTACTCACATGATCTCTCAAGAAATGATGACGGATATCAATGTGTTTTCTTCTTGAGTGTTGGATGGGATTATTGGCTATTTTGACCGCGCTTTCATTATCACATAAGAGAGGTACCTTTTTAAAATTTATTTCATAATCCATTAGAGTTTGCCTCATCCATAACAATTGAGCGCAACAACTACCGGCGGATATATATTCGGCTTCGGTGGTGGATAAAGCTACGGAATTTTGTTTCTTGGAGAACCATGAAACTAGGGATCTACCTAGCAATTGGCAACTCCCGAAGGTGTTTTTTCTATCCACTTTGCAACCCGCATAATCCGAATCCGAATATCCAATTAAATCAAATTTTAAATATCCAATGAAACTAGGGATCTACCTATGTTTGAGGAATGTTTTAAATATCTTAGAATTCTCTTTACGGCAACTAAATGGCATTCTTTGGGAGAAGCTTGAAAACGAGCACACATGCAAACACTAAACATTATATCGGGTCTAGATGCGGTAAGATAAAGGAAACTACCAATCATAGATCTATAAAGCTTTAAATCTACCGGTTTACCTCCCTCGTTTAAGTCGAGATGCCCGTTTGATGCCATTGGAGTCTTGATTGGCTTTGCGTCCTCCATGCCAAATCTCTTGAGAAGATCCTTTGTGTACTTGGTTTGACTCACGAACGTTCCACTCTTGAGTTGGTTGATTTGAAGTCCAAGGAAGAAGCTCAACTCTCCGATCATAGACATTTCAAACTCCTTAGACATCATATCACCAAATTCTTTGCAAAAGTCTTCGTTAGTAGAACCAAATATAATATCATCTACATATATTTGACATACAAAGAAATCTTCATCAATTATTTTTGTGAAGAGTGTAGTATCAACCTTCCCAATTTTGAAACCCTTGAGAGTAGAAAATCTCTAAGTCGCCATACCATGCTCTAGGAGCTTGTTTGAGTCCATATAGCCTTAGAGAGTTTGTAAACATGATTAGGATATTTGGAATTTTCAAAACCGGAGGTTGTTCGACAAATACTAATTCGATATTTGTCCATTTAAGAATGCACTCTTACGTCCATTTGAAATAAATTAATGTCAAAACTTGATGCAAATGCAAGCAAAATTTAATGGCTTTAATCTAGCTACGGTGCAAAAGTTTCACCAAATCTAATTCTTCAATTTGAGTGAAACCTTGCGCCACTAGTCTAGCTTTATTTCTTACTACAATACCATTTTCATCTTGTTTATTTCGAAAAACCCATTTTGTGCCAATTACATTATGTTCTTTGGGTCTTTCTACTAATGTCCAAACATCATTACGAGCAAAGTTATTTAATTCATCTGCATGGCATTTACCCAATCCGGATCACTTAATGCTTCATCTACATGAGTTGGTTCAATAGATGACACGAAAGAGTAATGCTCGCAAAAAGAAGCAACACGAGATCGAGTTTGAACACCCTTACTTACGTCACCCAATATTTGATCTACTGGGTGATCCTTGGAGAGACCGTGATGAATTCTTTGAGATAAAGATTGAACTTGTCGACCATTGCTCTTGTCATCTTCATCGATGATTTGAATTTGATTTGGAGTTGCGGATGTTGAAGGCTCGACTTGAGTAGATGAGGGTTGATTCTCAATATCAACCTCCGGCTTCACATCTCCTAACGTCATATTCTTCATTGCTTCTCTTAGGCCTTCTTCACCTACATCATCCAAGTTTTCTTGCTCTTCTTGAGAGCCATTAGTCTCATCGAATTCAACATCACAAGTTTCTTCAACAAATCCTTTGTTTTTATTAAAAACTCGATAAGCTTTACTATTTGATGAATATCCAACCAAAAACTCGAAAATAAGAAATGTTCGCCTTCTTCCAACAAGAAGCTCATAAGAAGTCTTTTTCAAAAGACTGCAAATATAGCCTATTTGTTGCATGGCAAGTTTATATTGATGGCTTTCGCCAAAAACTATCGACGTACCATATTCGCCAAGCATTGTTCTTGCTATTTCAATTAATGTACGATTTTTCCGCTCCACAACTCCATTTTGTTCCGGAGTGTAGGTTGCGAAAGTCGTGTTTTATTCCAAGTTCATCACAATAATCTTCAATTCTTGTGTTTTTGAACTCGGAACCATTATCACTACGAATTTTCTTTATTATAAAATCAAATTCATTTTGAGCCCTTTTTGCAAACTTTTTGAAAATGTTGGAGGTTTCGGATTTGTCGTCTAAGAAGAAAACCCATGTATACCTAGAGTAATCATCAACAACGACTAAGCAATAAGAATTACCCCCAATGCTCTTATAGGTTGTCGGGCCAAACAAATCCATGTGTAAGAGCTCTAATGGTCTAGATGTGGACATGATACTCTTTGAGGGATGAGAACTAGCGACTTGTTTACCGGCTTGACAAGCACTACAAAGTCGATTTTTCTCAAACTTCACATCTTTCAAGCCCACAACTAAATCATTTTAAATAACTTTTAAGTTGAATCATTCCAACATGAGCTAGTCTTCTATGCCATAACCATCCTAAAGATGTTTTTGCCATTAAGCAAGTATGAAGACATAAGTCATTTGAAGTGAAATCAACTAAATACAAATTTCCAAATCTAAATCCTTTAAACACTAGCGAATTGTCATTTTCTTTTGTAATAACGACTCCATTTTTACAAAATGTGCAAATAAGATCAAGATCACAAATTTGAGCAACGGATAGCAAATTGAAATTTAATGTTTCAACCAATGATACATTTGAAATGGAAAGGTCGTTTGATATAGCAATTTTACCTAAGCCCAATACCTTTCCTTTGCTATTATCCCCAAATGTGATCTTGTCATTTTGTCCATTTCCTGAGTCAAAGGTGGTGAACATTTTCCGGTCACGGTCATGTGTTGGGTGCACCCACTATCCAACACCCAATGTCGCCCATCGGTTTTGTAGTTCACCTACAAAAGAAAATCAAACCTTTTAGGTACCCAAATTTGCTTGGGTCCTTGGAGGTTAGTAACCAAGGTTTTGGGAACCCAAACTTTCTTTCTTGGCCAAATATCGGGTCCCAACAAACTTAGCAAAAACTTTACCATTTCTATCCCTTTTAAGTACATAACAAGAATCATGAACGGTATCCTTAGATGCTTTACTCAAGGTACAATTATTCGCTAGATGTCCTATTTCATGGCATTTGTAACAAAATTTACCATTTGATTTAACAAAGCGTGGAGCCTTATTATTTAACTTTTTGTTCTTTTAGGTACATATCCTAAGCCTTCTTTATTATAGGAACATCTTTGACTACCCAAAATTTTATTTAAGGTGTCCTTACCCTTAAAGCATCTATCTAGACTTTGACTTAATTTGTTTACTTGCTTCTTAAGTTCATCATTTTCAACAATTAAATTTCCATGACATGAGCTAGCACTAGAACATGATAAATCAACTAAATCATCACATGAAGTAGATATGCTTGATTTTTCTACATGAAATGAGCCAACGTCTAATCTTGGCAAAGCATCAATAATATTACATTCAATTCCAATATCATTTGAGGGCTTTGAATGATTCTTGGCAAGGAGAACCTCATGAGCTTCCTTTAGCTCCTCATAAGAATTTTTGAGAGAAAGAAACTCTTTTCTCAAAACCTTAAATTTTGATTTCTCTTTGCCAAGGTATTCATTTAAATCCTCAAGCATATCCATTAACTCATCATATGAAGGTTCATTGTCGTCATTTGAATTTACCTTAGTTTCTCCTCTTGCCATGAGGCATAAAGGAGTGACGAAGGGTGATGAAGCCTCCTTGATGGCGACACCAGCAAGACCCTTCTTCTTTGAAGGAGTCTCTTCTTCGGATGAGTCGGAGTCCGAATATTCTTCTTCGGAATCCCACTCTCCAATATGAGCTTCACCCTTGCCATCCTTTTGGAATTTCTTGAATAGCTTCTTCTTGCCTTGAAAGAATTTCTTCTTCTTAGGTGATTTGTCTTTGTCATCCTTCTTCTTAGGGCAATGCGAGGCAATGTGTCCCTTTTCATCACATTCATAACACCGCATATTTGCATACCGGTTAGTGTTAGAATTTTGTCCTTTCTTGTACCTTTGCAGACCGCTAAAGCTCGATCGCCTTCTCATAAATTTCTTCATCCTTCTCACGAGGAGTGTCATTTCCTCCTCGGTGTCCTCATCCTCGGAGTCCTCATCACTTGACTCCGCCTTTGCCTTGAAGGCGATGTTTTTCTTCTTTGATGAGCTTTGTTCTAATAATTCCTCCTTGTCTTTCTTGTATAGCTCATTCGTGATAAGATTTCCAAGGAGTCCGGTTGGCGTCATCCTTGGTAGCTCCGGTGAGTTGAGGAACAACGTCACCAAGGTCTCGTACTTCTCGGGAAGAGCCCTAAGCATTTTCCTACCAATATCAACATCACTCAAGGTCGTACCAAGACTCTTGAGCTCGTTAACAATATTATTTAATCTAGAGTACATTTCATTAATATTCTCATGAGGTAACATTATGAAGCTTTCATATTTAACTCTAAGCATATGTAATTTAGCTTCCTTAACAGTGGAGGTTCCTTCATGAATTTTCGATAAAGTATTCCAAATTTTATGCGCGGTTTCTAAATTACTTATACGATTAAATTCATCCGCATTTAAGGCACCAAAAATAGCATTCATAGCTTGAGCATTAAGATGAACAAATCTTTCATTTTGTCCGGGTGTCAAGGCGGGATCACCGGTCACAACATATCCTTCATTAACAATTCTCCATATGTTAGGATTCATAGCCTTAAGGTAAACCGTCATACGTATTTTCCAATAAGCATAATTTGTGCCATCGAAAAATGGCGCCTTGCCTATTGACACCCCATCACTAGCCATCCTTACTCTTAGGCGGAAGCTTCAAATAAGAGTCCTTGCTCGATACCACTTGTAGGATCAAGGATACCGACTAGAGGGGGTAAATTTTTCTTAGCTAGATTTCACGTTTTGTTATCCCTAAGTACAATTGACAATTTTAGCAATTTCAACACCTAGCAATTTTAATGATCACCGAAAAACTTATACTTAAACTACTTTAAGTACTAGAAACAAAGCAAGTGCTAGTAATGAAATAAGTGCTAGTAATCAAACAACTTCAATAATGATCAAGTGCTAGTAATGAAACAATAGTAGAAACAATGCAAACCACACAAGGATGAACTCGTGAATTTTATCCCGTGATCTCAAGACTTGCTTGTCTCCCCTACTCCACGCTGAGGTGACTTGAACACTTCAAGCCGGCTCCACTTGCTTGAGCCTTCCCCGATCACTATTGATAGCTCTTCCCGCCCGTGTAGGCGAAGCCAGGTTTTCACAACGATTGGGCCTTTCACAACTTTCTTTGAGAAGATCACCAATCCCGATCGCCTCCAAGCCGCCTAGAAGGCGGCAACCCCAAGAGTAATAAGCTTCGATGCTTGCTTGAGGTTGAACTTGAGTGTCTAAGGCTCAATCAATGAATGCACACTCAATTTTGCTTCTAAACCTCTCAAATGTGTGAAACTAGTGCTCAAGGTGTTTAGAAGGCTTGCAATAACTCAAAGGTATTCAATGTGGCTAAGAAGAACCCCTTACACCGCAGACAAGGGGGTATTTATAGCCCTCACCAACCAAAACTAGCCGCTTGGAATTTTCACTGAATTTCGATCGAAGGCCGGTCCGATCATCATCGCCGGGTCCGACCGCCTCACGGTCCAACGGCGGAATAGTGCATTTAATGCTTTGGTCGAGACCGCTAGTAATAGCCGATCCAATCAGCCAACGGTCGGTCCGACCGCCTCCGGGTCCGACCGACTTCCACCGTCACACCGCCCATACAAAAGACCGAGACACCAAATCACTTGCTCAGTGAAAAACACGCCGCTTAAGGTGCGGTTGCAGACTGCCTCCGTCCGACCGGAGAGGATCGGTCACACTGCCATGAAAATGGGGTTTACCTCTTTCGAGAAAACGCACCGATGGTCGCCTGTTGAACCAATGGTCCGTCCGACCGCCATAGTCTTTGGCCAAGATCGCCTTTTAAAATCGGCAGAGAGCACATTCTTCGAAAAGTCAGTTGGCAGAACCCTTGCCTAGATCACGGCTTGCTGTAATCGACAAGGATCCAATCAGACCGCCAAGGCAAAGAATTGTGCGACCGATAAGTTTCTTTGAGTGTATTTTTGTGCACGTGCCTAACCAATAGAATATTGAGCCTTTGACACCCTTTTCAACCTTAAACACAGCGGCATAAGCCCCTCTTAATAGTACGGCACTAAACTCTAAAAATCCGATCTTTTTCTTCGAACATCCGATATCGGTAAAAACTACGAAAACTCCTAGAATATATTTATACCTTTGAAGTCAAGCGTCTATTTACCTTTTCTTCAATCTCATGCATTTCTTCTCTGTTTCTTCAATCATACGCATAATCCTATATCAAACAAATCTCAACGAAAAGCGTTAGACATTTTTCACAATTTGTCATTAAATTACCAAAACCAAACTGTTTGGGGGCCTAGATGCTTTCAACAGACACCAGATTTTCGCAGATGGGAAATACTTAATTCTTTTCCACGCACTATCTGCAACGGGAAATTTCATAATATGCGCTTGGTCCGATTGAATTATTACGCGAAGATACAACATCTGCGTGGCCCCAACAACCGTGGGAAGCCAATTATTCTCGCAAGAGCGCAAGCAATATGATAAGTTTTGTTTTTTAATATAATGACTCGCAGGCCATTATAAGTGTGGACATTAGGTACAAGATGCTCTACATTAATTTTCGAAGCCTTATAATAATCATTAAATGCTTTGAGATAAACTCGCTAGCATTACCTATTCAAAATGGACTTGATCCTTTCTTCTGGAAAGTAGGCTCTTAACTTAATAATTTGGACAATTAATTTTGGTAAAAGTATGGTTCCTAGTAGATGAGAGACTTACATAGGACCATCTAGTAGAAACATCTATCAGTACCATAAAATTTCTTAGAAGGGGCCCGACAGGGGTTGAACAGGTCCACAGATTTCACTTTGAATTTTCTCCAGAAAATTCAATGATTCCTCTCTAACTTTTTAGGTAAGAAGATCTAAGAATGAGCTTTTCTTTAGCACAACCAGGGCATAAGAAAACTTCGGTTCTAGAAAAATTTTTATGCTATGGCTAGCAGAATTATAATTATACTTATCATAATATTCAACTCAAGATAACCCAGTCGATCTGCTAGATCTTAATATTCCTGGGTTTTTATCGCAACACAAACTTCAGGTTTTATATATGCATAATATAACTCGGAGGAGAATGAATGAAGCCTTTTAACCACACGTTAATTACACCCATTAAACTTAGTCATGAGTAGGTATTTTGTACCATTCTCATTCTTTGTCTCCGTAAGGAAACGATTTAGACCAATGTTTTTTTAAACCTTAAAAGAGTACGACTGGACTCAGGGTATAATATGGCATTCTTGTAGTGCCAATTATGAGAGTATCGCTTCTGGCGATAGTCATGATAATTCCAATTCACTTAGTGTGGCATAACTATCTTCTAGACAGATTTTCTCCTCTATTATCGGATTATACTTTGTTGTAAGGACCCGAATTCACCAATTCGAATCCACTGTGTTTTGCCACACTAGTCCTGTGATCAATCGCTAGTGCACATGACTTAACATCGATAAGCATCATATCATACACAACGATAAGAATAATAAGACTTTATTTATTGATTATAACTAGTGTATGATCTTATGATCACTTATAATTATTCACCTCACAAGGCAATAGTAAGACCAATGAGACAAATGCAATGGAAAGATAGTAGAAGACGAGATGTCCCATCAAGACACCACAAAGCATCGACAAGGATTGGCCTAGTGACACGCGCCCACCGAAAGTCCTCCTCCAATAACGATGATGATTCCTCCACCGTTGTTGGTTGTTAAGCAAGGGTGAGTACACCAACACGCATTTCAACAAGTTGTGCATGTAATGCGCTTCTATCATAGCTATATGCGTGCTTATTCCAAAGGAAAGGCTAAGGGTTCATTTGCAATAAGGCAAAGATTTAAGAACACATACGATACATAGATTGAAACACTACTACAGAACGGCACATCAGAATCGGTTCTTTTTTAGCATTAGAATCGGTTCTAGTCGCGATACGATGTCCTTAGATAGTGATGAGGTGGAGCTATCAGAATCGGTTTTGACCCGATCGTGATAAAACGTCATCGGACCGCTTTAAGGAAGTGATTTCGATGATCATCATCGTAATCGGTTCGGAAGTGATTTCGATATCATCGATCATCGAATCCGGTGATTCGATGACATTGATCGTAATCGGTTCCACAAAAGAACCGATTCTCGATGAGTGTGTCATCGTAATCACTTTTCTTAAAGAACCGATTCGATGATAGTCATGTAATCACTTCCTTAAAGAACCGATTCGATGAGTGTGTCATCGTAATCACTTTCTTAAAGAATCGATTCGATGAGGTGGTCATCGTAATCACTTCCTTAAAGAACCGATTTCGATGATGGTATCATCACAATCACTTCCTTAAAGAACCGATTCGATGACTCCATTGGGGTGTGCCATTTTGCAATTTCTCCAAAAAAGCACAGATTAAAACAATATGCACAATATATATATCATCACATTGTAATACGTACATGTGATGCATATATCACATTCACGTAATGTAATCGCTTTAATTACAACACATATATATCATAGTCGATCACAATAGACAACACAAACATGACAATCAAGACATGGACTTCCTCCGATACATATCACATTGACATATATTATTAATATTGTTTAGTACATATGGACTAGTACGATGTGTCGATCTCTAAACCTGCCATCCTCTCGATATAACTTCTAACCAAGACCACTAGCATAAGTGGTCTCAGAATTGTTGAGTGCTTTGTCTGCCTAAACTCTTCGGGCGATATTGATCTTCTCGCAAAATGTAAATGATCAGATAATTTCAGTTTCAAAATTTCTATGTAAAAGGCTAAGTATATTATTATGCACGCATATAAAATTAGGGAAACATAGATAAGTATTAGGGGCAATCACAAAAATAGACAGAACTACGACTAGGTTTAGAAAATATTTGGATTATAAAAGATTAATTCAAAACAGTAAAAAATCCAAATGTGAGAAGCTAATATTCTAGTAAAGACATTGAGTAATGCCTCAATGCGCCGAAGGACAAATGTAAAAGCTACTCCTTCATGCCATTATATTTGTCTATAGCGTTGTAAAACGCTGTTTAACGATACGATCAATCACAAATTATAGACGCAATCAGCGGGATCAAGAACAATAGACACATAATGTAAGAGGTGAAATTTTCTCGCTTTTTTATTTATTCTATCTTTTATAATGAGAAGCACCCGATATATATAATAAAGATGAGAGAGGAGTTCGATTTGACCACACCATAAAGAGATAGAGTCTAAACCTGAATTCGGTTTAGAGTCCTAATCTCATAACACATAGTACACACACAAACCAACAAGTACTAAATCTAAGAAAAAATTAATAATAAATAACACATCGTGAACCACTTAATCTCTTTTAAAGCATTTAAATAGGGTCAAGAGGAAACATTACGATAACGCTCTCTTGATTCTCAAATAACAAATATTTTAAAACAGATACTCCTAAGGCCAAGCAAAAATATATCGATGTAATTTTCTACTAAAATTCAAATGGAACAATATTCGTCATGTAGCACCGTCGTTAGAAGCTTCACGCTTTTGGATTGACCACACTAGTGTTTCATGTAGAGCTAACTAATACTAGTGCTTTTAGATAATGGCAGTGTTCCAATTGAATTATTTTGTATTATTTTATAAATCTAATACTTGGTCAGATAGAAAATTATACCTTAGGAAATGTTGTGAGTTGCCGCCACCACGATGAGCATGTACTGCATGACATAGAAGTTTAATGGTCACCGCTACTCTGTTGATGGCATCGTGAAGAGAGAAAAGAAATTCAGCCCACTAAGATTAGATGTCAAAAAATTAATCATACATATGCTAGGCACTTGTACCTTAAATCGCTTATATCGCAAAGTTGTCTTGCCCTTTTTGTCGTCGTGGCCCCTCCTTCATCGACATAGTCCGAGAAACCCCTACATACATTGGAGAGCACCATTGAGTCAAAAAATAAACGAGTTAAATTCCTCGATGTGTTAGGTTTCAATAATGCGCTTACTTCGCAAAGGAGGCTTGATCGCAGATGCCATCGGTCTCTTCTCGATCGAAGTTAAATGTAGATCTGTTTGTTCACTCGAACGAGGACGAGTAGAACCCAATGGTTGCTTATTAAATAAAATGTAGTGCAAGGAAATAAGTTCACATACGGTTTTAAGTGCGCATAAGTAATTGAATCGAAAAGTACTACTTACTCCTCGTGGTACGGCAATACAATGAAGTCATTCTTCGACTCATTTGCAATACCCCTTGATGTAGCTAGCAACAAACTCCGGTTGAAGTTTAGCCAAGGTCGCAGACACAAGCTCTGGGTTGACAAACCCAACTTCGTAGATGCGCTACTGCTCGTTGTCTCATTATCCGCAACTCGTGTTGAAAGTGAGAAAACATAATGCAAAATCCTATAAAAGTCATGAGCGCAAGCTATATGGTGTGATACTCACAGGCGTCCATGATCGTAAAGTAGAAATATCGACTTTCATTTGGTACACACGAATAGATCCTCAAATCGACGGGAATGTTCCATGCTCCTCACGGTGAAAATGTACCTTTTATACTTCACGCTGAAGTCGACTCGACGCTTCTTCCCCTTCACCTTATCAAGGTACCATCCATGGAGGAGGCGAGTCCACTTGCCTCAGATCATTCAGCCAGGCGATCCAATCAGGGCTTTCCATGCTCGTTGGCCTTATAATCATACAGGTGCCTGTGGGTCTGTGGCCGACTTTTTTCTTTCTCGGGTCAAGTAGTTCCGAGGTCGGGCAAAGGGCTTTTCAGTACCTCAAGGGGTTGTAGGCCTCTGCTGCCTTTGCCCTCTTGGTCAAGGAGTCTCTGAGGCCTCTGTGGTTCTCACAGAGCAGAGCAGAGGAGGCGCAAGCGCAGGAGCAGGAGCAGGAGCAGGAGCAGGAGCAGGAGCAGGATCAGGCGCAGGAGCAGGAGCAGGAGTAGGTGGAGGAGCAGGAGCAGGATCAGGCGCAGGAGCAGGAGCAGGCGCAGGAGGAACCTACAAAGCACGCATATATTTAACTTATCGCAAAGAGTATCGAATGGTAGAGAAGACGGAGGACTTTTTACCTTGACCAAGACGACACCCGTCGTGGGCCACTTGATGAACGCATATGCGGCTTGCCCGAGAGTGGTGATATCTTCGCTGGGGGGAAATCGAGCACATGTGATAAGAAGTCTTCGGACGTAGTCCACCGCACCTCATGTAGCCCTTCCCACAGTCGACCATGCACAAGGTGTCGGTCTGCATGGAAATGCAACCCCGCTGCGGCAACCTCAACGGAAATCCATCCTCCGTCATGATGGTGAGTCAGCACATCGCAGCACCGCAAGAAGTGTACAACTTGAGGAAAACATTGCGGAGTTACACTCGTAGCTTTAACTCAGAAAATTAATTATTACCTTCACCGGGACCGGTCTTATCATTTTGGAACCGCACTGCTAGGTCGGGCACGACTTTCTATGACAATGAGGGCATCCGCTCGACTGGGAAATCATCGCCATCATCTCGCCCTCAAAGCGATCCTCACGCGCCATCATCTCCTCTTATCTCCTCCTCACTTCGTGGTCATCTCCCCTCATCTCCTCCTTAATCTCCTCCTCACCGCTTCCTTAGTGTGTCCTTGAGGCGCCCTCACGTGCTCGCCATGACCTTGATACTAAGCCATCTCGAAAGTAGGACTTCTTCGTGTGTCCCGCCTCACGGCAAGCACCGCCTTATGGTCGGACTTCCGATCGCAGACGCATGATGTCCTTCGACCCTTGGCTCAGAAGGTCCCCTGTTCTTTTCACGGGTCAACCTCTTCCCGTAATAAGCTTAGTACTAATTAGATTTGAAATACAACAAGTTGGGTCAATTGTATTGTACTAAGTTAGATGTCTTACGATGGTAGAGACGACTTGAGCGGTAGTGGTTT
Organism: Guadua angustifolia; assembly: GCA_036346375.1. NCBI lineage: Eukaryota > Viridiplantae > Streptophyta > Magnoliopsida > Poales > Poaceae > Guadua > Guadua angustifolia. The sequence goes on from CM070507.1 coordinate 32,720,733, forward strand.
GCAACTACAAGCTACCCGTCAGGTTTTTTTGTCCTCGCTAATACCCGGGCCAGTGCCCGCCTCGATATGTTGGAGTAAGGCATCACCGTCCCGAGTGAAAGACTTCGGCTTGTCGCGCCCACTCGCCTTCTTCCCTCATAGCCTCAGATCGAGGTGGTGCGGGTGTTATGCCTCGACAGCGATGTTCCTCTCTCACCGCTTCGCCTCCAAGCGCATCTCTTCATCCTCGTGAACTCCGCCCAAACATCGTGGGTCACAAATGGATACCTCTCGAATGGTGTACGGCCTTTCAAAGACGAGTCGCTGCTGCATAAGGGTCTTGAAGTGCCTCAAGGCCACACCCATCCTCTTCAAGGCGCACTGCCTCGCTTTGGGTTCATCTTCCTCCTCTATAATCCATTTACTCTTAACCTCGCCCCACAACCGATTCTTCCGCTCGCGTGACTTCCTTTCTCCAATCCTTAATTGTTATGGGCACTCTCTCCTCACCAATTGGCCAAGAAATGACCCAGATCGCCTCATGTACTTAGGAGGGCCTGCACTCAGTGGCATTGAAGCGGAGAACCTGCGGCGCTTCTCCTCAGAGCCCCTTTGTTTGGTCCTCTGCCTTCCTCACCTTACTCGCCCTTCAAGAATTGCAACCATGCTCGCCCTCAAAGAACACCTTCTACTTATCTCATGATTTGAGCCGATGCTCTCTAATTGCGATATTTTGAGTTTTCTTATCCGATAAGGTCATATGTGTGACATGAGAGAAAGCAATTTGAAGCTACTATATGCACTTGACAATAAATTCTAACCTATGCTCGATAAAAAACAAAAGCCCATTCCATATGACAAGTGAATTTAGCACTAGCAGATGTTTGGAAATACCAACAAGTTTCAGATTTGACAACATCAACAGAGAATTTGAGCATTAATGTACTAATGCAATGGCAATAATACTTGCAAGACAATGGGAACAATAGGTCGGTTTTCGACACTTGCAAGAATAGCAACACAAGAAGGTCAAGTTAGTGTTTACATAACATGCAATATCTCTGACCAACTAAATACGCACTCAACGATAACCCCTAATCTCTAAATAGGTTTGGTCCTAATCCCATTCGAGGATATGTGGTTCGAAGCAAGTTCTAAGCCGTTGTACAACTTCAGAGAAAATTTTAAGAGATTCCCGCATTGTTCTCCGGATACACGCCTCGCAAACAGTCAAGAGGTGTGTATCCTGAGAACACCAGGAAACGCTATCAAATCAACTCGGGTTGTACAACATAGCTCAGAACTTGCCCAACTACATATCCTCGAACCGTCAAAAAACGTGGACAATTCGAGATCAAGATGCTTATGAATATGCTGAAATGGCATATTCATAATCAAGTACTCGAACGGAGACGATGTTACGATTTTGAACTCTAACGAGATCATATTACAAAGAATAATAATAACATATGTAAAAAATACAAGTACAAGAAAAAGCACTATACTCGGCAGCGTGGGCCTCAAGTAGTTTTCAAAAATTGAACTTATCAGAATTAACTTTGCAAATAACCCCATAGTACTATCTCGTTATTTGGTTTGTGTTTCAAATGTAATACGGTTAGAATTTAACTATTGCATCCACCAAGACTTAATATGTTGTTATTTACTAATCGAGATGGACTCACGTACCAATTTCCATGTTTGTACAGAGTCGACATATGGTCATTTGGGAAATTGAGCATGGAATTGTGAAACCGATACCAATTTCCTATTTAAGAGATAATCAAATTGAAAAATTGGAGTTTGAATTTCATGTCGGCCCCGTTTCTTCTTTTGAAAAATTGGAGATAATCAAATTGAAAAATATGTGATTGCTCTCAGATTTTAGGGTTTGGTTTGAAGATTATAAATCTTCAACCTTACTCATGAATGGGCAAGACAATAAATTGAGTGAATAAGGCCTCAAACCCTTACCACCTTAACATGCACAAATGGAATTGATATCAAGATTCACCGTTATGTAAAGTCCTCAATTAAATTCAGAGCAAAGATGTATCCAGATTAATATATAAGTGAGATACACTAATCATGTCAATATAGCTTATTGTAACCTCGCCAACATAAGAAGTAACTAACCCAATAGATGTAATCACAGAATGTAGTATCTGCAGCTTTATTACTTTTATCAACAAGATCCAGATCAAGAAGTTAATTGAACAAGAAAAGCTATCGAGCATATACGAATCCGATCAACAAGCTAACCGAATTGATGAATCATAAGCAATAGTCGATATAAGCCAAAACTGAATCAATTAATAATCGACTATCAAACAAAGGAAATAATCAAAACTTCTAATGCATCTAAGTCTACCACCAAGGCCTTATTCTCAAAATAAATTGCCAATATCAATTCTACCCTATAATCATCACAGAGGCAATACTAATCTCAACCCCACAGCAAGCAGAACAAGAAGAGAGTAATCTCAACCCCAAGGCATAAAAGATTTTCATCGTCAACATGTACTAAAATCCTATTCGTATACACAAGTGACGTAGATTTTGCATTATCGACCGGAGGGTCATGCGCGCGTCAAGGCCGGCGGGTGGTGTCGGCGCGAGGGATGCGCGTCCTCGCCCGGCGTGCAAGGCGGTGTGGCGGCGCGTGGGCGGCACAAGGGCACTGGAGTGGGGCGGCGTCGGCGCCGAAGGGCACCGGGAGTAGAAGGCTTCAGCATCGGCGGGCACCGGCGTGGCGCGGCGGCGTCGAAGGGCACTCGAGCGGTTAGGGTTAAGCGTATGCTACACATGCTGAATACCTACGATCGCGAGATGGGCCGGTTTTAAGAAATCGATAGACACTCATTAGTATCTCTTTTAAGAAAACCGCAATCGATGAGCTATTATTAGTATCACTTTTAATAAAACCGATATCGATGCTTTATCATTAGTATCACTTGTTTAATAAAACCGATACTAATGGTTTATCATTACTATCACTTTTTTAAGAAAACCGATGTCGATGCTTTTCATTAGTATCACTTTTTAATAAAACCGACATCGATGCTTTATCATCACTTTTCTAATAGAACATCGATGTTAGTCATCAAGATCACTTGTTTAATAAAACCGATATCGATGGTTTATCATTACTATCATTTTTTAATAAAACCGATAATGATTTCAGATCATTAGTATCACTTTTCTAATAAAACCGACATCGATTCTTTATCATCACTTTTCTAATAGAACATCGATGTTAGTCATCAAGATCACTTGTTTAATAAAACCGATATCGATGGTTTATCATTACTATCATTTTTTAATAAAACCGATAATGATTCAGATCATTAGTATCACTTTTCTAATAAAAACCGACATCGATTCTTTATCATCACTTTTCTAATAGAACATCGATAGTTAGTCATCAAGATCACTTGTTTAATAAAACCGATAATCGATGGTTTGTCATTACTATCATTTTTTTAATAAAACCGATAATGATTTCAGATCATTAGTATCACTTTTCTAATAAAACCGACATCGATTCTTTATCATCACTTTTCTAATAGAACATCGATAGTTAGTCATCAAGATCACTTGTTTAATAAAGCCGATAATCGATGGTTTCTCATTACTATCATTTTTTAATAAAACCGATAATGATTTCAGATCATTAGTATCACTTTTCTAATAAAAACCGATAATCGATTCTTTATCATCACTTTTCTAATAAAACATCGATAGTTAGTCATCAAGATCACTTTTTTTAATAAAACCGATAATCGATGTAGTTTATTGCACTATTCCTTTCGCATATCCTGCAAGTTCTGAATTTTCAGCATTTCATCATAGAGAGAAAATGCCATAACTTTGTCATACATTGTTGAAATTATTAGAAATTTTGCAGAAACATATTTTAGGATATCGCTAAACTTTTTATAAAATAATTTTTGGAAAAGAGACCTCATTCAAGAAATATGCCAAAATTCATTTCAGAGACATGATTTGTAAAGCAAAAGCGAGAAAAGTCAAAACTTTTTCAAATTAATCTGAATTGTACTAAAATTTCAGAAATGAACTTCGACTAATTACAAGCTTTCCCAACAATAATTTCATCAAATGGAATTTTCTTTCACAAATTATGGCACAAAGTGCAAGCATAAAGAGAAATTGCATGCATTTCCATCAAGCTTCCAAACAAGAATTAATCACCTTGGATTTACAATACTATTTTACATACATTATAATAGTCCATTTATTTACAATATTGCCCTTCATGATGATCTACTCACATGTAATTGGCTCCATGTGTGTCGCCATCCCCGCTAAGACAAGCCCCATCTGCAAATGAAGGTATCTCATCGAATTGGTTATACTCTTCTTCATCTACAACATCTTCAACTCCTACGATCCGCTCTCTTGCCATGAAGAACGACGCAACCTTGGATTGGCCGGATCGCGACGTAAAGACTTGAGTTGCTTGCTTCGCAAGGACAAACGGATCATCTTTGTAGGCGAAGTTCATCGAGATCCACAATAGTAAAGCCTCTTGTCGACCTTCACTCCATGTGGAAGTCGCACCCACTTACACGCCGAACAATGGAACTTGGTGGGAGCCGCCTGCATCGCCCTCTAAGTTATCGAATGTCCCGTCGTTCACATCGAATTGGAGGTTAGCAACGGATCGCGGTGGCGCCGCAGCTGCTAACACCCAAGCCTAATCGAGACAACGCCACCCCATTCGATGAACTCGACAACCATCCCCAGATTCCCCAGATGCAACCCTAAACTCGCCCAGATCGCTCACATACCGTTTCCAATGCCATATCGCTCAATTCGCATAAAGTGGCAACTAACCCAAAACTTCACAATCGACACGCAACGCGAAGCACAAAAACAACACCAACTCAAGCATAAAGACAAACTCGACAACCACCTCAACTAAACAACTCATCTAGCATACTAGAAGCATATAAAACATGACTAGACAAAGAAGATAAAAGTTCGAATTTCGCATGACGCCCTAGAAGTATGGACATCCACTCAGTGAGATGTAAGAAACAATTGGCTAAACAATTATATCACAACCACAACCACAAGCATAAGGATCAACATAGCTAGAAGCAACACTAAACATGAATTAAGCACGAGAATACAACAAGGTTCAACGACGAAATAGACAAGTAATTAAACATAGTCATGACATAGATTTGGGAGCTAACTATACAACAAAAATGAATCAAATCGCAACACATAAGCAAAATAAAACTTCTCCGAAGTGTTACGCCTCAACACTTCCAAGTAGCGATGTCAGCGCTAAGCCTCTACTCTGTCCCGCCTGACCACCGAGAAGCAAGATGGACAGAACTCATAGAACCGCCCACACCGATCCTCATTAAAACCACAAAGGTACATGAGTACGTATGTACTGCAAGACTTACCCGGGTCCATATATGACCGACTCCAAAGGAGATGCATTTACAGTAGCAAGGTAAACAGCTTAGGTTAAAAGTGCGGAAATGCTTAACTTTGTTTCAATTTTAGTCATCTACTCAAGTCTTTCTCAATATAGTTAGCAGCTTGTAACAGACCTACCTCTAGCATGATATTGTAATTAATGTAATGTAAAGCAAGTCATCTCATATCAAAATTTAGCTCAAGCCCAACGGCGAACCACAAGTTCAAGTTGTTTACTACGCAGAAGAAGTTCTGACCAAGCGTGCTCATATCCGAGAGCGTGGCAATTCAATCGCTTAATTAACCCCCGCAGGGAAGCATTGATCGCACGACACTTACCACAAGGGCCTAGTGTCAACCTCCTCCCATCCATACCTACTCGTCGAACCATCCTCATGCGGCCGAGCACCTAGCAACCTCTCGAGAGCTCAAGCCTCGCTTAGCCTCGAGAGAGACCTAGGCCTCGCCTCAACCACGCCCAATCGCATGAGGGCATGACTCATCGAGTAGTATGCCATGAAAGGGTGGCTTACCGCACCATAATCGGGCATGCACCAACCGGGTGTGCTCAATCTTATTCCACTTACGGATCGGTTCTAATCGACACAGACGGGCTACACATTTGAGTCTCCGCACCTAAATGAACCAACTCCCCGCCCGTCCACAATTCATTTTTTCCAAAACCTTTCCCAATTCCAAGTCCGATATAAAGTAGTATGTGTGTAATGATAATAACCGCAGTGATGTAATCCTCCGTCACTTGGCCCAACCCCGACATCTAAGCATTCTAAGCACGGACTCATTAATACCCATAGTCTAGCTCAAAAGGAGATATTCGATTTAATACAAGGTGTGTCGCGGCAAAGAATAGGAGCTATTCCTATCCCACATGGCAATTCCTAATGCAATACTTAACATTTCAATTAATCACATTATTCTCAAAAATAACGATACATAAGGATAAACATGCTTAGGTGCTTGCTCGCAGCTTCGCCGGACCCTCAACGAAGAACTTGCCCACCGACAACCTCGACCACTCGCCACGCCACCTCCTCATGTTTCGTTTCACACGAAAGCAAAGCAGATATGAATGAGATGCATGCAATGCATATGAGATGAAAACGCCAAATGCATCACCCCAGCTAGCTCCAAAAGTGCAAACATTCAACTCAATTTAAAACTGAAAACACAATTGCTAAACTCCACTTCTATTCTAAAGCAAAATCTGAAAACAACGAACACACCTCTAACAAACATAACTCTTAATTGGCTAATCCAAAATTGACTTCTTGGACACTAAAAGACCACAAGAGGGTGATCTAACATTACCATGCATCATAACATTCAGAAAATAAATTTAAAGTTTGCAATTAAACTCTGAACTTTAGTCCCAAAGTCTGAATTTTCAGAAACACCGTTTCAGGACAGCATGTATACAAATGACCATAACTTTTTGATCACTTAGCCAAATTGAGCAAACTCAGAGCCTACACGACCATAAGACATAGACCTACAAATTAGCTTCAGCCAATCACTCAGATTCTGCCCAGGTAACTCCCAGTTCAGCCAGCAACAGAGGGCAGTTTTCAGAGTTCAGTATTTTTCAAAGTTTCAGACAGCATGCACAAAATTCAACATATAAATTGCTATACTTAGTAGAATTGAGTAAAGGATGATATTTTCACAATCTACAAGAAATTTCCTAAAACTTCACAGGCAAAATTAATTTCTAATTCGGCCTCTAACTAATTCTTATTCACAGCTCAAGTTTCTACCCGAAATCTTCAGCATTTTCAGAGCAGCAAGCACTAAAATAGACATAACTTTCAGCTGGATTAATGAAATGAGGTGATTCTAGTTGGAAATGAAAGATAATTTGATTACCCCCAACTTTCTACAGCCAACCAAGCAGGAGATGCTCAGAATTTTCTCAAATCAGCCCGAAACAGTAGCTAAAAATTCTGCTCGAAAATTCAGAACTTGCCCCAAACCCTAGATTGGTTATTCCCCATTCAAACCTTGATTCTCCACTCATCTAAGCCCCCATATTCACCATTGCTGCCCCTAAACCAGAAATCACCCAACCCTAACCCTAGGGAAACCTTACCTCATGGAAGTGGAGGAGGAAGAGGAGGAGGGAGCTGCTGCCTTGGGAGGAGGAGGAGCTGCTGCCTTGTGTGGGGAAGAAGGAGACGCCCAGGAGCAGCAGGGAGGAGGAGGCGCCTGGGGAGGTGCTGGAAATGGCGCTGCTTGTGCTGGCTTGGAGAGAAAGAGGAAGGGAGTGCAGCTTGGGGAGAAGAAATGAGAAGGAGAGGGCTGCTTGGGGGAGAAAAGGAAATGCTGATTTTGGTTTTGCTTGGGGAGGAGAGATGCTGATTTAGTTTTGTTTGTTGCCCCCATTTCTTTTGTGTGATACTCACTGACTCCACTTGTAAGTTAAAGTTAAGTTCTCCGTAAATTTCAGATAGGATTCAATTTTGATGCTAAGATTTAAATTAGTATTTGATATTAACCGCATTTCTGCATTAATCGAACTTCTAGCTCTTAACTTTCGTTAAGTTGGAAATTCTAAAGTGTCTAATTTAGAACATTTACTAAGGCTAAGTCGATCTCAATTGCGGTCAAAACTTGGTTGGCGCTTAACGTTAGTCAGCAGAAGATCTAATTCAATTTGGGGCCATGACACTTGGTATATTCCGAATCGAGCTCCCAAATTTCTTCGATCATCCCATAGTAGGAGTTCATTGCGGTTGGGGAGACTGCTTTTAGTGATGATCATCGAGAAAGCATTTATACTCACACCACTGTTTGGACAAGACTTGGCATCTTGACTCTCAGTGTAAAAGGTGTAACCATTAATATCGCACTCGCCATGTCTCAGACATTAAATCTTGGTCCGTCACCAACCATTTTACATTCTCAAGAAGGAGACCTCCGCTTTTTTTTTGAACCATATGAGGAATCGATCATTGTGTTCTTGTGCGATGGAAAGCTCATCTATTTGTGATTCTCTTCCGTAATATCAACTTATGCCGCTTCGATGTATGGACGAACTTTATGCTTATTCTCGCAAGATCGTGAAATGCGCCTTTGCAATACATATCAAACCTCTGACTCATTAGTTTGGACCCAACGTTCCTTTACCGTCAAGTCCGTCTCATGACGAGATACAGAACACCGATTGCTTGTCTTTACCCGTAGTCCACGAAAACTCAATAACCTCTTCATCCCATAACCTTCAACAATACTACCCTCAAAGCCGACCGATTCTCACGCATTTACTTTTAATATACCCATGTACCTTCGAACGGATACATGTAACGAGGAAAGCGGGTCCACATATCTTAATCTCTCCGACAAGGTGAACAACAAGGTGGACCATTACGCCAAAGAATGACGGTGGGAAATGCATCTCAAGGTGACACAGAGTCTGTACTCACCTCACTCAGTAAGTTGTCTAGTACATCGGGTCAATAACTTTGCGAGGAGATCGCATTGAAGAAATAACACAACTTTGTGATTGCCAACCCGACATCCTCCGGGAGAATATTTTGATTGCAACCGGGAGCATTTAATATCAAGACATGGCAAATATGGGACTTCATGCCCAACAACTTCGAATCATCCATAGACACAAGCTTCTTAATGTTCATGAGTAGCCGATGGAACTTTAATACTTTGGAGACATTTGCAGAGATCTTCTTTCTCCTTCTTGGACAGTATGAGCATGCAACAGGATGATACGGGCCTTTTCCATCCTCCTCTATCACTACAAGTCCGAGCCTCGATTCCCATGTAGGCTATGTCGCATTTGAGCATTGACACCATCTTTGGTCTTCCTGTGTATGTTCAAAGAGATGCCAACCAAGTTGTCGAGACATTCTTCTCAACATGTATGACATCAATACAATGCCGACATCTAACTCCTTCCAAAGACGGTAAGTCCTGCATTATTGACCTCTTCTTCCAAATGGTCCTAGGATCTAACAGATTTATTTTTCCAGATCGAACATCGATATCCTCTACACGTGAATATACTTGGCTTCCACTCATAGGTCATGTGCCGTAATCGGACATCCCTCTTCCCATCAAATTTGTCATCCATCTTACTAGATCGATGACTTGAGGTAGAAACCTACGGTGACCTATATACACGCTTTTTGGAATTCAACCATAGACTCTCGGCCTCTTCACAAATAGGACACGCTTTGGCTCCTTTCAGATCAGAATCGCCAAATTACCAAGGGCCGGAAATCATTTATGGTGCAAAATACCATAGCCCATAGGGTGAAATGCTCTCTTTTGTACGCATCCCACACGCATTTAACCCCTCATTCCACAATTTTATCAAATCTCGATCAATGGTGCAAGGTACACATCAATATCATTTCCTACTGCTTGGGTCCCGAGATTAGTAATGACATCATGATATACTTCCGCTTCATGCATGTACCAAGGAGGAGGTTGTAGATATACAATGAATCGCCAGTGTCAGGACGATCGCTCATGTTACCAAACGGATTCATTCCGCTTCAGACTCAACCCAAATCTTATGTTCCTCATTTCGCACCAAACTCCTCATGTTTCCAATCGATGTTTCTCCATTGAGCGAATCGCCAGGGTGTCTCACTTGCCATCTTCCTTTCGAGACTCGTAATGCCAACGCAATAATTTTGCCTCTCTCGATTTGCAAACAACCGCCTCCAGACGGGAATGATGGGCAAGTACCACAATACCTTGGCCGTGCACCTTTAGTGATGACCTCTTCACCGCCGCTGTTCCTGCCTACGCTTCTTGTCGTTACGCTTCTCCTTTTGTTTGTACCGGCACACCGAGAACCGACAAACATGCAGTCCTCGATGTAAGCATTAAGACAAGATGCAATCATTCTGACATGCATGTATCCTTTCTATTTCCATTCCCATGGGACATAGTAGCTTCTTCGCTTCATAAATGCTTGTTGGCAGCTCGCTTCTCCCAAGCGCGATCCGATAGAAGAACTAGTAGTGCATTGAAACTTGTATCCGCCCAACGGTGTTTTGCCTTCGCCGAACAATGCAAGGACCGAACCCAACCTGGTTTATTCCGCTTTGCAACCTGTGAACAGCGGTTTGGCATCGCTTTCTATCAAGCTTTTAAACTTTTCAAACTCTCTTCCGTAATTACCTCCACATCCCGCAACATTTGCTCCAAATTATCCTCCTCAAACATATCAGTCAGAACTCGTCATCCGGTTCCACCGTATCTTCGTATATCTGAGGGTACTACCCGCTCCCCGTGATGGATCCAACATGTGTAATTCCTCACGGCCACGCCGAATCGTGGTCCTCAATTTGAGATGAGTTGTTAAATCTCCTCGATTGGTGCAATCAATGCAAGGACAATATATGAAGTTTACACCCTCCTCACCATGTCGCCTTCTCGCAATTTTTTGAACTCCTTAACACCCTCTCAAATTCAGCACTACACGCTTTTTTCGATACATCCATTCCTCACGGTCCATCCGCAATTAAATTTCGCACAATAAATTAAGGAAAAATCGAGCGATAACTAGCTATAGCTATTTTAAATATTGAGACATCATTTCAATTAATATTACCTTTGCAAAATAGTGGACAGGTTCCAAGATATATAAATGTACTCACGATCGATACCTAGCTTCTTCCCCGGTTTAAAGCTTCCAATTCCTACATAAGAGACATAAATTTTAACATCAACAAATGATATCAAATAATCTAATTATATAGCTAGTGCAAGAGCTTGCAAATCTTTCTACTACAACGAAACAAATCAAGGGTACCAACGATGACTCCTAATCTCTAAATAGGTTAGGTCTAATCCCATTCGAGATATAGTTAGTAAGTTCCTTGTTGTACAACTCCAGAAAATTTGTAAGATCTTCTGCCGTTCTCCGTGATACACGCCTCGGACAACAGTCAAGAGGGTGTGTATCCGGAGAACACCGAGAGACGCCACCAAATCTACTCAAGTTGTACAACACACTTCAGAACTTGCTCAACCATATATCCTCGAATTGTCTAAAAATGTGGACAATTCGAGATCGCCATTATAAATATGCCCTTTCGCTCAAAGATATTTATAAATAAGCACCTCGAACGGGAGACGAGGTTACGCCGCCTAAACTCTAATAACAAAGCTACTACATGATAGCAATAATAATTCCATATATATATAAGTGAGATCGCACTACAAAAATTAAATAGATATACGCTTGTCAAATAAAGAGTGTGAAATCTGAAAAGCACGCACACAATTCCAAAGGTAACCTAAACTTTATTGACGACATATCGAAATTACCAGAGCAAAATTGAAGGGTTTAAAGAATTGCTGCTCACATTTTGAAGAAAACCGCAATAGAGGGCAAAAGAGGGGAATCTCCTCAAGATAGGGTTTCAATTTTGCCCACTTAATACCCACCCATGAGGACTTCAAATTTTCTCACCCAACTATTGCTTCCAACCACACAATATGAGCTATTTTCTCGGGTAAGTGAGAAATCTCCTCCGAGCAAAAACAGAGAAGAGTTCAAAGGCGAGTGGTATATATAACCTAGCGAGGCACATCAGAATCGGTTCTTTTCAAAAAGCGATACTGATGTGCACGGCCATCAATACATAAGCACGAGCACATCAGAATCGGTTCTTTTCAACAAGTGATAGTGATGTGCACGGTCATCACTATTGCTTCTATAAAAAGAATGATAGTGATAACCATGTGCACATCGAATCGTTCTTTATTAACAAGTGATAGTGATGTGCACGGTCATCAATCGGTTCTTTTCATAGAGTGATAGTGATGTGCACGTGATCATCACTATCACTTCTATGAAAAGAACCGATTCGATGACCGCACATCACTATCACTTTTAGTAGAGAACCGATTCGATGTTCCCAGTTACATCACAATCACTTATAATCTCGTAACCGATAGTGATTATTACTAACACCCTTCCGGTTACTTATCACAATCGCTTTTTTGAAAAACTTAAGAACCGGCACATGTATAAAGTGATAGTGATGTGTCGCTCAGAGTAGTGAAAAGACAAGAAACAAATAATAACAAGTAAATAGATTCAGTGATTCTCAAATAAACCCAAGTTTTCCATCCTAATCAAGTTCCATTATCCACATGGCATCCTCGCCATCCCAACAGCTTATCCATTTTAATTAACTACCCTTGATCAGAATCCCCGAGCATTGCTCAATACCGTGAGCACGGCTATCTCAATAGTTTGTACACTCGCAGAGGTTATGCACTTTACCCACATGATACAACCATGCACCACACAAAGTAATGATTATAACAAAGCCTTTACAATGCATCCTCTTAACTCAAGATTACCCGCTAAGGTTTCAACACCTGGAGGGATCGGTTACTACACCTGTGGCCCCCTCTGCACCATGTGAGCCACCACGTGCGAGGATCAAGTTACTCTACACGGGCCTCACACCACCACGATAGTACAAAAGCTAAGACTTTGCAAATTAGTCACTAGGCTGCCCCATAATGTATATGTGGTTGCATGATTGACTCAGTCAAAGGCTTGCAAGGTTAAGTCCTTAGGGTTGATTAAACAAGACTTGCACGCACACCTTGCCCATCGGCCCTGCCGCACACTTGCCCTTGCCACTTGTTTCAATCAAAGTGATTACCAACCCTGTTGATTACCAAGCATCACATGCTACACAATTCAACATCGCTATGTGACCTCTCTCGCCACAACAACTCAATCTCATCGTGTGACCACACATGACATACAATTTTATATCATGGTTCCATATTCCATTAGTCAAGATTAATAATCAGCATTTCATGTACATGTGATGACATGGCATGGCTAAGCACTCTAGTTCGTTCTAACCATCCATGTCGATTTCATTATTAACCAACTATAATAAACCAGCCTAGGGTGACAAGTGGATCATGGCATACAACTAGCAAGGTAGGGTGTAATTCAAAGGGCACGATAGCTAATCCCAAACTTATGTTGAAATCATTTATACACATAAAATACCAAGTGATAAGATAAATCAAAATAGCATGCAATCTAATTTATAGGTGCAACATGATCAAAGCACAACTTGCCTTGCTTAAGCTCCTGGTATTGCTCCGAAGATTGCTCTTGAAATGATAATTCCTCCTCAGAAACCTCGCTCAACTCAACGTCTACGTGAATCGAGAAGAAATAGTAAATAAACACCAAAAACAAATAGCAAATGAACTCGAAAATTCAAATAAAAACCCCCATTAGATAGATCTTAATTTTATCAATTTTTAGGAATTTGAATCACCCAAATCGGAGTTCGAATGAGAGAGAACGAGCCCTCAGAAAATTTAAATTCACGAAATTGGAGAAATCAAATATTTCAAATTGTTTTTATAAATGAAAATCGCTTTTATTACTTCTCCTCCCACGGACGATGGGACCCACATCACCGACGACGTGTTCTGCGGGCAACCGATGCAGACTAATGCACGCCACCTTGGCGCCACATCAATACGGCGAGCTTAACGACACCCTCCAGACTCACCTCGACGCCGCCGATCTAATGACGCGCTCGGATTTGAGTTTAGAGTTTCGGTTGTTGATGACACGGCCTTCTTCTCCCACGGCGACGATCTCCACGGCGATCTCCTTTCTCGGCGATGTTCGGTACGAATCCAGGCGCACAGGATGCTTATCGACAAGGCGACACCGATCTTCTGTGCTTCTTTGCGATAACCGCACTACGCTACCGAAATCTTCTCGTGGTGCTCGCCGCTTTTCGCGATTCTCGAGCGATGGTGCGATCGCTCATGTTCCCGATTTTCTTCGCCACTCGCTTCTTTCTTCGTGACAACTCGCCACGATTTTTCTTGTCGCCGATTCTTCGGGTAACGCCATCGCCACGCCTTAAATAGGACCGATGTCCTACTCCCACCGGAAGAGACTCCGACTCCTTGACGAGTTCGGCGACGGCACTAGAATCCAGGTCATCTACGTTTCGGAGAAAATGGGAAAAACTCTCCACGAGTCCGGCTCATGCTGGTATGCATGCAAGAAACACGATCGAATCGCCTCCCAAAATCGATCACCTATTCCTAATCCGGTTCAATCTCGCCACTCCTAGGTGATCCAACTGGCTAACGATGGTTCATCTAGAACCTCGCCATACGGGCCGTTATAACCAAGGCGCGGGCGTGCGTAGTACTGCCCATGGCTAACTCGAGATTTTCCTTTAAAATAACTAGCAAAAATAGATTGATTTCTTAAAGCAATAAAATACCCTAAGAATCCTGTATGAAAAGAAAATCTCAAAAATATTTTGAGACCTCTACTCAAATAAAATATTTTTGGACCAACTTTATTTTAAATTTATCTATTTATAATTAGTTTTCGACAGGAGGCAATACACTTTTAAGATAATCCAAATAAATCTCAGGGAATTCCAATAAATCCAGAAAATTCATGAAAATCATAAATTGCGATAAAATAATATCAAATATTTAGAAAGTCAAAAATTGGGATGTTACATTTGTTCTATATTAGAAATATAATTTATCAATCAAACAATTGTTGCATCAGGAACAAATAATATAGAACAAACATAGCATAATTAAATTAATATCCTGGGAAAATCAAACTTTATTAAATTTGACTGATAATCGCTCAACAGGAGCGTAGGCCATTGTTCATTCAGGAACACAAAGACTAAACTGATAAATGAGGCTCTTAGGGAGACTCTAAAGGATAATACGACATCGACTCAAAAGGAAAAACTGGGAGACTACTCTATGTCTCCACATAAATCATTTATATCGCCCTCCCGACCTTTTTTATTCTTCCTCGAATACTTTTAGCTTATCCCTAACGTAAATCCTCCTCCTCCATGGGATATTCACTTGTGTCCGTGACGAGATGGTGCCTTAGGGAGAGCAGAGCACCAAATTTCAGCCGAAAATTGTGGTTCCAAGGGATCGGGCTATCAAGTTAATCTTGGCATTCATTGCCCAAGTAGTTGCCGCCATTCAGTGGCAAGCTCCAAGAAACTCTTTGCAAAGTCGACATATCCTATATGCAAACAAACAGGATTTTACTTCAGATAAAATATTGTTTGCATGCTTTGTTATTGAATCAGTAAAGTATGGTCTATATCTATTCAACAGATAATTATCACAGATTTTCCTAGCATTTTTTTTGCTAATTATTAAGCAATTTCCAGAATTACTAATTAACAGGAGAATAAGCTTCATGGTGAAATAATCCTGGCATGATTATAACTAGATAGGAACTCACTTGCCGCGCCACGCCAGCAAGCATGAAATTTGGTTCACAAGATCCTCTTCGAAAAATAAAGTCGAGGACACGACGCAAATATACAAAACCATAGGGTTCTTTTTTGTAAAATTAGCAGACGACGTCTGCATTTAAATTTGGTTCGTTGGTTCTTCTCGAAAAATAAAGTTGAGGACCCATAGTTTAATATACTTAAACTATAGGGTTCTTTTTGTAAAATTACCTGTAGAAGGGCCCGGATGTATTTCTTTGTTTCCAAAAACTACCCACCGAGGGCCCAACTGTGAATACATGGCACACTACGCTGCACAAGGTGCGTGAAAACGATTTCTTTTTTGAGAAAAAAAGACCGAGATGTATTTTCTATTTTTTGAGGGTCTTTCGCGCTTGGGAAAAACCGAAATGGAAAACCGAGGTGGGAAAATAGCCTAGAGGAAAAAAATGCAAAAATTATTAGAGATGACAACCTTCTTTTCGTTTGCCTAACACCTGTGACGGCCCACCGAAAGTAATAATACATGCTTTAAAAAATATCGAGATCGAGATGGAAAATCGAAATGGGAAAAAGGCTATACCCAGAGAATGGATCGATGTATTTTTTGTTTTCGCAAAACTACCCAACCGAGGGCCTAACTGTGAATACAACGTACAAGACGGCACAAGATGAGCAGGAAATGATTTCCCGTTTTTTTGAGAAAAAACAGACCGAGATGTATTTTCTATTTTTTTGGAAGGTCTTTCGGTGTTTTCATGGGAAAAACCGAGTTGGAAATCCGAGGCGGGAAAATAGCCTAGAGGAAAAAGGGCGAAAAATTATTAGAGACGACAACCTTCTTTTGTCGAGCCTAACACTACGTGTCCACCGAGCAATAATACATGCGCCGTTCTGTAGAGTAATAATACATGCGCGAATCTACTACCGATAAAAATCTTTGGACGACCCTATTTTTTTTTAAAAACCACGCTCATGACCTGCTGGCAAATACACAAGTTGTTATAAACCCTCGATTTAATCCGTGTTTTTTTTTGTCGCTATGCGGTTTTATTTAGAAAATCGCGTTGAATCTCAGGTTTTTTTGTTTTTTTAAAGAAAAGCGTGATTTTTATGTATTTTTTAAAAGGTCGCCTGACCTGGCTTAATCCATGAACCGCTATAAACCTTCGATTTAATCTGGTTTTTCGTTTTTTGGTTTTGTGTGTTTGTTAAAAAATGAGTCGTTAGGACCCGCCGGCGAATCTATGGGTCGCTATAAATCTTCGAATCTAATCTATTTTTTAAAAACCGCTATGACTCGCTGGCAAATCTATAAGTTGCTATAAACCTTCGATGAATCTTTTTTTTGTGACGAAAACATTTTTTGTTTTTGTAAAGAAAAGTGTGGATTTTTTATGTATTTCTTTTTAAAAGGCCGCTTGATTCGCGTATTAATCCATGAACCGCTATAAACCTTCGATTTAATCTGTTTTTTTCGCTTTTTGTGTTTGTTAAAAAATGGGTTGTTAGGACCTACGAATCTATGGGTCGCTATAAATCTTCTGACGGATCTATTTTTTTAAAAACCCGGGTTATGACTCGCTGGCAAATACATAAGTTGCTACAAACCTTCGATTTAATCAGGTTTCTCTTGGCATTTAAAACATTTTTTCCGGTTTTTGGGTGGCGAAACATTTTTCCGGTTTTTTGTGGCGAAAATATTTTTTCCTGAAAAACGGAGAAAGGACCTGAACGTAAGAACCAGGGAATCTATGGGTCGCTATAAATCTTCGTGACGGATCTATTTTTTTAAAAACCCGTGGTTATGACTCGCTATAAATACATAAGTCGCTACAAACCTTCGATTTAATCTATGTTTTTTACGCCGAAAACATTTTTTTCTAAGTTTTTGCATGGAAAATATTTTTTTTCTGGATTTTTTATGGCGAAAACAATTTTTTTGAGAAAAACGGAGAAAGGGCCTGAATGTAAGAACCAGGGACCTGTTTGTTAATTTTTTGGACCTGTTCGTTATCTTGAAAAATTAGAAAAGGGCTTGTTCGCGATTCAAAATTAATGGGAGGTTTTTCCGTAAAATACCGCGCTAGGGACCCAAATGCGAAAAATAATATCTTTATCTCACAAAAAATCGTGAAGGATCTATTTGTAACTCGGAAGGATCTATCCGTAATTTGAAGAAACGGGGCTTTTTTTCAAGAATCCACGCGAGGCTTGACACGGGATGGCTTACCGCTTCTCAAATCTTCCGCTCATATGGGATGGAATATTATGTCTTTTGTAACACTCGTTGGTTAGGTATGAAAACATGTAATGAATGCCTCCGTCAACATGACTCTTGGACAGGTCAACCCACCCCGAGGGCCCACATGAGGGAGGGAGCACTTCCCGATTTCGGATGCCAATTAAGAAACCTAGTCTCATGTGTATTTTCCTTAGACATCGTGGAGACCCTGCTGGGCATATCAGAACCTCCATGTGTATACAAAGATTAGTCCTCGATCAAGAGCTAGCACACACATGTTTACAACAATGATATCACAAGCAAACAGATATTTATAACTCGCACTGAATAATTATACAGTAACAAATTTTTACAACACTTAGGAATATAGAAGTAGCAACAACATCATAGCGTGAAAACCAAAACCCAAAGGATTGCCCCTACAACCCGGCAGCATTAGACTGGGAAACACCTAGAAGAAAAAGTCGTCATCTAAACTCCCACGACAAGATCAAAAATGCGTCTGTCGGCAAGGCCGCTTTTTCATCTTCTCGAGACAATAGGAAGCAAGATTTGAGTACATTGGTACCCAAAGAAGACTAAATAACAAATGCAATTAAATAATCATGCAGCTTAAACAAGGATAGGCTCTAGTTATTTTGCCATAAAAAAACTAAGAAGCATAAACTAGTATTAGATTGCACTGTGATTTAAAAACAATTTGCGAAGAATAAGTAATTTACGTAAAGTAACATACTTGCTCAACCAACTAATCTGACCGATGCAACCATACATGTCGCTTCCTTTGGACATAAACAGCTTGTTAAAACCAGCTTCAAACCGAAACTTCTTTTCAGAATTAACAAAGTCTAACATTGGAATGACTTCACCAGTGCTCTATGATCATGGCAAGGCTAATTAATTAGATTTTAAACTCGCAGAGGTGTACAACCTTACCCACAAGGAATGATCCACCTTTTTGCTAGGCCATACGACACACTTCCTTTGGTGTGCTTGCAAGGCGATCATACATAGCCGTTACATTACCTAAACATGACTTTGATCCATTTCGACGTTAACCTCGCCTCAAAAACAGAGACACTCACCCAAGCCGTGGATCCACATTTATCACACCCAACACCACGCTCTGTCCATGACAAGGCGACACCGCTACATCGTTATGCATTTACCCACACGAATCGCGGTGAAAGCCCTCAACAAGCAAATCCATAACGAATGCCTCTCGCAAGCTCCCGCCACCAATGAGCAAAGCCATGTCTAAACAACTTAATAAGCTATGGTCCGCCCCATACCGACCTCGTGGTTGTAATGAATTCTGGATCAATAGCGCCCCATTGCTCGGTCCTTAAAGCGACGCGGGCGACACTCCACCCTACACTACGCGTAATTCCTTTGCACCACCTAGCTAGTGCCAATAGTCGCCCACATCCAAATCATAGTTTTAGTTGGAGTTTTAGTAAATTAATAGCAACCTTTTCAAATGGCGCTTGGTTGAATAAAGCAGTTAAATCGAATCATTTTAGCGCTACATGGCTACAGATATTATATCTAACTAAGTTATAACCACAAAGGACATTAGTTTATGTCTAACCCATACATATGGTTACAAGGTTCTCATGTCATATCGATTAAAGGAAAACCATAATACACAGGATAACTAGTCGTTTCTACCCAACATAGTCGTTTTAAGGAGAATTACTCAGATGCATAATACAGCTTGCAAAAAACAACATATCGTAAGTGAATTATTGGGATCAACATGATCAAAGGATTGCTTGCCTTGCTCAAGACCGCCAATCTCAAACTCAGGATCGCCTCAGGATCTTCCTCCTCGACGGGCTCGCTAACGCCTACACGCCGCAAGACAAAGCACAAAAATAATTAATAAGCAAGTAAAAAGGGCAAAAAAGAAAATTGATAGTAAGAACGAATATAACTCCACACACGTAATAGGGTTGCTTATTATGAATTTATTTTTCTCATTTTATTTAATTCAAGATGCTAAAATTGTGAATTCTTTATTTTATCTTTTCAATTCAAGACGCAAAAATAGATTAAACTATAACAATTTAATCATTCCAGTGCCTAGATGTGATCCTTCATCCCTTTTTAATAGATTCAGATTCAAGCAACATTTTATTAAGAGTTTAATCACTAAAAGAGCATCTCCCATTGCTATATATACATATATATGAACTTCATATATATATATATATATATATATATATATATATATTGTAGCATATGTGTGAGTATGCATATAGGGCATACATGAATAACTAAAGTTTTCATCTAAGTTTTAATGCCTACACAGTATTTAACTCAAGTTGCATTTTATAACTTCTCGATCATATAACATTACTATTTTACTAAAGCTCTTATTTACTTTAATCTTTTTATATGTATATATATATATATAACATGTTCATTTAAAATTCATTATACTAATGGAGCAACTTAACTTGAACATCATTATTTTACATTTTTCAGCTATTGACAAGATCAAGATTCCATATAAATTCATTATTCTTTATTTTGCCTAAGGTAACAATCACTAATTACTTATGGCATAAAGCTTTCTTTCATGTATTTCATTTATCGTAAATCATACAAGAATTAAACTAAAAATGTTTTTGCATATTCTAATTCTACTCGAGTTTACATGAATTTACAAATTTATCTCATGTAAATTGAACAATTAGTTCAAAAGTTATTAAAACTTTAAGCAACTCCTGTATGAAAATCCTCTAAAAATCAGAACTTGCTAAAATAGAAAATACGCTTTCCTTCAGAAATTGCGCTTTCCTTTCTAGCTAAAACCGATTCACTTTCTTACAACCGACCCCATCGTCATGGATCGAATATAGGATCCCGAACTCCTGCTCACCGCCGGCTAATGGTGGCCGGAACGGGAAATGGCCGGACCTACAAAGATCAACACGACGAGAGGAGTCCAATGGTGGTACTCATTCCGCTCGGACGGCCGGGAGCACGTCGCCACACGACGCCGCGATGGTCAGCTTACTTGACCTCAAGGCAAAGCTCTATTCCTGACTTTTGGTTCTGGGCGAGGGCTCAGAAGCATCATGGGTGGAGGGTTCGATTTTACCCGAATCGGCACCGAGAAGAAGCGGCATCGCCTGCCTACTGAGCGCCCGAGATGGGGAGGATGACCATGAACTCTGCCATCAAGCAAAGGAGAGAAATCGGTGCTTGGTTAGTGCATTAAGACACCCGCGAAGCCTCGATGGAGTCGACCGAGGATTACCCAAAGGCTCACCGATTGAGGTTTCCTCTCTCCCTGCTCTCATGCAATGAAGAAGAAGAAAAGAGGAACTGAGCCTCGCGAAAGGAAAAGGGGAAGGATACTAATGTGTCTGTGGATTGGTTTTGTAGAGGTTTTGGGCGACGCTGTAGAGGTTGGACGCGCGTTGGCAATCGCCATACTTTGGCTCTGGCAGACGGAGTCTGGTGAGGTAGGTAATGGCGGCTCTGGTGCTTGCAACTCGTGGCTGGTCCGCAAGGATGTTGAGGGAAGATGACATAGAGGAGTGACCGAGCAGAGTGCCTGGTTCGATGCATCGGCATGGGCCGGCTCAACTCGCTTGAGAGTTCGCCTCCCGCCCCAAAGGATCAAACTGAAGCCGAGGAAGATGAGTCTCGCAACCTGGCCTGGGTCCACCACAGCCACTGAGGATGCTATAGCTGCAGCGCCAAGAGGACGGAACGAAAAAGGTTGGCCCACAAGTCAGCTTGAATAGCCAAGAAACAGAGTGGTTGGCACCGCTTTCCTCTCTCTCTGATTTTTGCTGGTAGTCAATGGTAGAAAATGGTAAAACTTTTTTGACCGTGTTCTCCAAGCAGTATTTATCCCTGGTAAAATTTTGAGGTTTATCCAAGTTACTGAAATTTTATAAAAATTCTTTCAATAGTGACTGTTTGATTTCCTAGCCTCTGTCTTCGATTTTTGTTTATGATCAAATGAAGTCCATTATTTTTAAATTTTTGTTTTTCAATTGTATTTG
Source organism: Guadua angustifolia (assembly GCA_036346375.1). NCBI lineage: Eukaryota > Viridiplantae > Streptophyta > Magnoliopsida > Poales > Poaceae > Guadua > Guadua angustifolia. The sequence goes on from CM070507.1 coordinate 32,742,728, forward strand.
GGCTATGGATTCTGATGTAAAATTTTCAGCTCAATTACTCGAGCCATTATTTAATTAAAATTTGACACTGAAATTTCCATTTTTCTAAGTTTTCTGTTTTCGAATTTTATTAAGTCTCAACCCATTTTATTAATTTATTATATTTTTTCTATGTGTATATATAGCAATGAGGTTCTCATATAAATTTTTCTCAATTCCATTTGCTGTTCCAATATTTTCCACCATTTCTGATAATGCATTATTTGGGAATAAAATTTGTTCGCTATTTTTCTTTCCAAATTTCTTAGGCATGAATTTCATTTGAAAATTTGAATGGCTGATTTACATGCTCAAGATTTCATGATTAAATTTTCCAAATTTTTACTTTTTATTTCTTAGCCTTTTTCTTCTTTTGCATTCTTTAGTTGACTTTATTGCAACTCAAAACACAAAAGAATTCATAAAACTCCAAATAAAATCAAAGGCACTATGAACAAGATGAAAATATTCACATTCGAATTTAAATACTATATTTTACTGTTCCAAAATTTCTGGTGTTACAAATCTACTCCCATTTTACAAAAAATCTCGACCTCTAGATTTGGTGGGTCTAAAGGAAACTACTCCTCGAAGAACTCGGGAAATTCCTTCTAAGTCGATCTTCCTGCTCCAAAGTTGCCTCATCTTCAGAATGATTACTCCATTGCACCTTAATCATCTTGTGAGACTTGTTATGAAAAGGGCGCTTAGCTTCTTCTAGGATTCTAATCTGACGCCTCCCGATAAGTCAAATCAAAGGTGCAAATCAATTTCTTCTAGTTGGGTGAGTTCGTATGAAGACGTAAGACATTTTCTCAATTGTGATACATGGAAGACTTTATGAACACCGGACAACCGAGGTGGTAATTCCAGCTTTGTACGCCTTTTCGCCCATCTTCTCAAGGAGGATACGATATGGCCCGATATATCACTACGCCTAATTTACTACTTAATTTGAAATCGGCGTAACACCAATAAGTGGCGAGACCTTAAGATAGACATGATCGTCAACTTCAAAAACTCAAGTCACGCCGACGATTATGCTCCAGATAACTTTTTGACGAGATTGAGCTTTCTTAGTCACTTCTTATCAAATCTACATGCTCTTGGGCTTCCTGTATGAGATCTGGACCAAAGAACCGCCTTTCTCCGCCTCGACGACCAAAACAAAGGTGTTCTACACTTTCTCCCATAGAGAGCTTCAAATGGCGTACATTTGCGCATTTGCTTGAAAACTATTGTTATATTTAAAAACCCGCAAATGCCAAACTCTTTTTTCCTGGGCTTGGTGCTATAAGATAACACACGTGCTCTTAACATATCTTCCAATATTCGATTTGTTCTTTTCAGTTTGCCCATCGCTTTGAGGATGATAGGGTCAGATCAAATTCAGTTTGGTTCCTAGCATACCATGCAATTTCTCCCAAAACGAGATGTGAACTGTGAGCCACGATCGACACAATTGTTTTGGACTCCGCAAACGCACAATATTGTCCGATATAAAGCTCGCCAATTTATCCCTAATGAGTAGTCCTCATAGGAATAAAATGAGCTACTTTTGTCAATCGATCAACAATTACCCAAATGGAATCATTTCCCTTTGAGTTCGGGCAAACCAGTTGATGAAATCCATAATCGATATCATCCCACTTCCATTCTCGAATTTGCAATGGTTGGAGAAGCTCAACCGACGTTGATGTTCAATTTTAACGCTACGACACACATCACATCTCTTGCTACATAGTCAAGAATGTCCCTCTTCATACCAAAGCCACCAATACTCACTTGTAAGATCCCGGTACATTTTGTACTTCCCGGATGAATGGATAATGGTGACTCATGTGCCTCTATTGCATTAACTTTGATTTCTCAATCATTCTAAGACATAAATCCGAGATCCACTAATACTACCCCATCCGAATCTATGGTAAACTCGCACTTTGCCTTCTTTTTAATCGATCTTGAATTTTAGTAATGCCTTCATCTTTATGTTGCGTGGCTCTAATTTGGTTCTTAAGGGTAGGTTGTACATCAAGAGCGGCTACATAACCATCTTCAACAAGATTCAAATTCAGCTTCAAATTCATTCATCAAATCAACTTGATCGAAATCCAAGTGCAATAAAGTTTCCGATCGAGAGCATCTCGCTACAACATTTGCCTTTCCCGTGATAATGAATACCAATGTCATAATCTTTAATTAGTTCTAACCATCTTCTTCGCCTCAAATTCAGATCTGTTGAGTAAAGAAATATTTAAGACTCTTGTGATCCTCAGATAAATTTCAGTTCGATTCCCAATAAGATAATGCCGCCATATTTTCAATGCATGAACAACAAATGCTAACTCCGTGATCATGTGTAGGATAATTTCGCTCATGAGGGCTAAGTTGTCGATGCATATGCAACAACTTTTCCTTCCTACATTAATACACACCCTAGACCATGATGTGAAGCATCACAATACACGCCAAAGTTTTTATGAATATCAGTAACACTAGCATCGGGCCGATGTTAACCTCCTTTTCAATTCTTGAAAACTTTCTTCACATTCCGCACTCCAGATGTATTTCTCTCTTTCTTTAACACTGGTCAATGGTTTTGCAATTTTGGAAAAGTTTTCAATGAACCGCGATAATATCCTACCATTCCTAGAAAGCTTGAATTTCGAACCGATTAAGTGCCTCTCCCAAGCTAATACAGCTTTGTACTTTGTCGGATCAATCGCAACTCCTCCTCTTGATGTAACATGACCAAGAAATGCTACTTCCTTTAGCCAAAATTCACACTTCTCAAATTTGGCATAAAGCTGATTTTTTCGCAATTTACTAAGAACCATTCAGAATGTTGAGCATGTTCTTCTTCACTTTGAGAATAAATCGAATGTTATCAATGAAGACTACTAACGAATCTATCCAAGTACTCCATGAAAATTTTATTCATCGTGTTCATAAAACTTGCCGGAGCATTTGTGAGGCCAAAGATGATGATACAGTACTCTGACATGCCTCGTAACGAGTAACAAATGCAGCTTTTAGGAATATCGACTACCGATCTTCAATTGAAAATAACCAAGTCTAAGATCAATTTTTGAAAAGACTTGGGCACCATTCAACCGATCAAACAAATCATCCATGCGAGGAAGAGGATATTTATTTTGATGGTGACGACATTTAGCGACGTATAATCCACGACATACGAAGACCACCATCCTTCTTTTCAACAAACAAGACCGATCGCCCCAAGGCTAAAAAACTAGGACGAATAAAACCTTTTTTCTAACTGCGCTTTGAGTTGCTTTAGTTCCATTAAATCATTAGAAGACATTCGACATCGACGCTTGATATAGGTGCGCAGTTCAGTGCACCGTATCAATAACAAATTCCATATCACCAGTCCTGAGGCATTCTCAAGAATTCATTAGGAAACACATCAGATACTCATTAACAACAGCACTTGACTAATTTTTGAGGAAGACATAGAACATAACATCGGGTTGATGTGTGGAGGATTTAACATCGACAAGAATTCTACTCGGACACCATCTTGGTTTAGAGAGCTACCGATTTGTTAGCACAATCTATGTAGCCTTGGTGTTTTGCTAACCAATCCATTCCTAAAATTATGTCCAACCCGTAAGTTTTATCAAGATGAAATCAGCATAGAACATTACTCCACTTATTTCTATATCGACATTAGGGAAAAATTTGTAGTCCTAATGGTAGCTCCCTGGGATTTAATTACCATAGGAATGGGATGTAAGATTGGTTTCTAACTCATTTTCTTTAGAGAACCTTTTAGACATAAAGGAATGGGAAGCTCCAGAATCAAATAAAACCAAGGTTGGAACTGAATGCACCAAACACGCATCTAGCACCACATCGTGTGCTTTGCGCTTCTTTCGCAGCCACGTGATGCAATCGCCACTTGCCACTTCTGGAGTTGGGGCCGAGTCTGCCCTCGAGTCGGGTTGTCCACTAGCTCCACGGACGGCCCTCTGGTTGCAAGCGCTACGCCATTCTTCCTTCTTCTTGGGACAAGAACTTGCATAATGACCACGTTCATTACAATGAAAGCAAGTGACATTCGCATCGACTTTGGAGCGGAAGTCTGGTTTTATCGGGTTGGGAAGAGCGAGTGGTTCATCGTGATTGTTGTTGAGGAGCACGAACCACTTGCCCTTGGCTCGCGTGGAATCGCAGCAATACGTGACGCCGGGCTCGGCCAGATCTGGTGGCGGGTCGCGCGTAAAAGTGGATCGATCGCTTTATGCCTAGAAGGACCCGCCTCTATCAGATTTGGCGCTGCAAGCCATTTATGCGCTCGACTTTCTAAGACATCCTTGCTGCCATGCTTCCACTGCTTGCTTTATCAACCAAGGTCCGAAATCATTAATATCCCGAGCGATGAGAGCCCACTTGATTTCTTCATTCAAGTGTTTCTCAAACCGCTCCACCTTGCGAAGCTTCATCTTCTACTTCACTAGGGCATATCGAGACAAGTAATTGAAGCTGCAAGTACTCCATAACGCCTATATTGCCTTGCTTCAACTCCAAGAACTCTCGCTTTCACTTCTATCACACCGCCGGTAGGGTGTGACTTCGAAGTCGCCTTGAATTCTCGCCATAACGCAACAATCGCTCGGGCAGTGTCTGGTAGCTCTCCCACCATATAGCAAAGATCTCCTTGTAGCCTTATAGGAAGCATATAGAACTTTCTCTCATCATCACATTGAGCTATGTTCAATTTATTTTCCACCGCCAGAGCCAATCATCCGCCTCAAGTGGCTCAGAGGATTCGGTGAAATCGTGGTTGCAACCTTAAGAACTCATTCAATTTCGATCCTCCATTGCCCCTCGATTGACACCTGGGCGATTTGTTGGAGCAAGAAGGTGTGAGTCTCGCGCCTCGCTCCATCATAGCTTAACTTGCCCATGGTCGACGGCTCTAGTAAATTGATCCTCCCAAGGTCTCTGGTTCTGGGAGAGCAAAGAAAGTGATGTAACGCCTTAAATTTGGTCTAATTTTAAATTTTGGAGTTATTTGAGTTTTTATGAATTAATCAACTCAGAATTGCATTTAATTGAATTTATCTGAATTTTTGGGGATTTATTGGATTTAATTGACATTTATTTAAACTACCCTTCTCTTAATTATTCAATATCAGAAAAGTATTTATCAAAAATAAATGAAAATATTTTATTCAAGCTTCTAAATATCTTAAAATATTTTTCTGGAATTTTTTCTAGAATTTTTTGAGGTATTTTTAGAGCCCTAAATAATTACTTTTATTTTCTCGAATTATTTTTATTGAGAAAACTGAGTATTTCTAGCTACTGATTTTCGCCGAGCTCAACATCGTGTCGGGCGCCAAACCCTAATCGCCATTGCTGCTGCTGATCTTGATTTGACGGACGCGATTAAATACCGTTAATTGAGGATTAATCGTCACCGCTGGATCGTGATCGGATTTGTGCCGATGACCGACGACTCGGATTTAGGCGACCGCCGCGCCGCCGCCATTGGCAGATCCTCGTCGGGATTTTTCACTGCCTCGAGGCTGTCCGAGCGAGTGAAATAGGCAAGACTTCACCCCGCTTATTTCTCTCGCCGCTAGCTCTCGGCCCAATTTATAGCTCTTGAGCTCACGAGTTCTTACACTTTTCCCCGCCTTTTGCCTCATTGCGTTTCGCCGGTTTCGCCTCAAGACTCGAGACCTTCGAGTTCCTGCGTGGCGAGCTGCATCTTCTGCGCCACTTCTTCGACCAGGAGACACAGGAAACGCCGTCGCCGTGTCATCTTCTCCAACTCCGTTGACCGCGCCGCCGCCTCTTCTTCGACCGCGACTCACCTCGGCCGTCGGATCTCCGCCAGGACGCCCAAAATAACGCCACGTAGTCCGTAAATAGTAAACCGCTTCGGTTAGACTTGCTGGCGTCGGATTCGAATCAACGGTCGGGAAATCGTGCATCGCGTGGCTTGATGGTTCATGACAGCGTGTCGGTCGTGACATGTGGTCGAGACACTTGTTGCGGGCCCACTTGTCGATTGGGAGGACCGCCGATCGTCTTGGCGTCGGCGTGACCGATGGGCGACGTGGCTCGCTCTGGTGCCGACCGTGTCAAGCGAGGAAAATCAGCCGAAAAATCGGTGGAAAATAGAATAATTCGGTTTATTCTTTTATGAATTTCAGCAAAATTAAAGCGCTATAACTTTCGCATTTTAACTCGGTTTGAGTGATTCCAGTGCTTAAAATTTGTAAAATGCAGAACTATTTATTGGTGATTTTTATTTAATTTTAGTGAATTGTTTGCTATCTGTATTATATATTTATTATGTGTTTGCTTGTCTTAGGTAGACTCAGGGTTGCGAATTAGTCGAGGTAGAATTTGAACCGTCCGAGAACCTCGACGAACCAACTCCTCTTGAAGGCAAGTCGTGCTGACCATATCGCCCTAGATTTTAAAAGTATATTTTGATTTCCATATTGCATGCTATGTTAAGTACAACCACTTTTGATTTAATTGGGAAATGGTAGTTAAAAGCCAAACTTGTTATGCCACCTTGATTATAATGTTTATATGCTGAAATCCTTGTCCACCTAAGATGTTTAATATATTTGGTTATTAATATAGCGCCAACACGGAGGCTAGACCGTGGTAGTTAGCTTGAATCGCTTGTTCACGATGAATGAATTCGAATATGTCGAACATTGACTAAACAATTATGGAGCATTTTGAAATAATGCGATGATGTCATGAAATGGAATTGAGGTAGCGACCTGTGTGGTTCTACTCATGCAATGAAGTGGGCATTGGCATGTGTTGCGATAATGCAAAGTGGGTGGGAAATGATTTGGGGGCAAGTGGCAAGAAGGCTTCGTGCAGTGGGCACTGTGTGGCAATGGGATGTATGAAAAGATTGTGAAGTGTGTGTGCGAGATGTATAAAATGGTTGTCTTGCCGGGACAATTAAGGACTTAACCTTGCGAGCCTTTGGTGAGTTAAGTGTACAACCACTTATGCGGAATGGGGCGGACCTAGTTAAGTAGGTTTCTAATATCTTTCCTTTGATACCTCGGGGTGTGATTACACCAAAAATGTAACACGTCAGGGGGCGTACATCTGCTGTGACTTGGTACCCATCTAGCGGTATGTGCACTGTTCTAAACTTTGGCTCTGTGTGAGGAAGTGTTAGGAAGGCAATCTTTGGAGAGGATCACGGCTAAGTGTTAGTCTCTGAAAGACTTTGTTACAATCAATCGCTTTGTGTGGTGAGCATTGTATCTGTGGGTAAAGTGTCTGACCTCTGCCGAGTGTGTGTGTGAATCTATTGAATAGCCGTGTCCATGATCTTGGACATTCTTTCGGTGATTCTGATCAAGGGTTAGATTTTCAAAATGGAAATGTGGAATGGGTGGTGTGTGCCAAAAAGCATGTGGATGAAATTAGGGAGTGTGCCAAAACCCTTGGAAAAATTGAGAAATTAATTACTCATAATATTGATTTTCTTGCTTTCAATCTAATAAGGATTACCTATTGAAAGAAATCTGCTTTATGCAAAAATAACCAATTAAGCCTTTCCTTTGGAATAAGCCATGCATGTAGTAATAGATCTGCATTGTGCATGACTTGTTGAGTATGTTGTATACTCACCTTGCATCGACAAAAACCTCGGAAGATGAAGCCGTACGCTTGGGAGGAGGAGTTCATTGAAGGCGGAGGACTAAAGGGTTGGGCGCTTCGTAGCTGTGGTTAGGAATGGTTCATATCGTATTTTGCTTCTTGAATAGACTTGATCTTGATAATATTTATACTCTGTGCGTGAATTATTGTAAAGCGACCATAAGGTCATGTAACTCGTTACTATTAATGCTTGAAGTACTTATTATTTATTTCACGTGTATGATTGTGGTACTTCAACTTGTTTATCTTGTGTACTAAGCGTGATCTGGACTAGTCAGAATACAGAGTGTCGAATCTGTGTGAATTGGGCCTGACAATGACCTTGCGAACGCATATTTTGATCTGTATTAGGAGTTTAGATGGCGACTTTTTCTTCTAAGTGTTTCCCAGTCTAATGCTGCGGGTTGTAGGGGCAATCCTTGGGTTTTGGTTTTCAGCTGCAGTGTTGTTGCTACTTCTATATTCCTAAGTGTTGTAAAATTTGTTACGTATAATTATTAGGTGCAGGTTATAAATATCTGTTTGCTTGTGATATCATTGTTGTAAACATGTGTGTGCTAGCTCTTGATCCGAGGACTAATCTGTATACACATGGAGGTTCTGTTCGCGAGCAGGTCTCCTGACATTAGTATCGAGCCATAGAAGACTATGAAAGCCCGGGAGTTAGGGTCGCTAATAACAATTTAAAACTTAATTTGTGTTAAGTTAGAGTTCACCTCACTACTAATAATGGAACTTAGCATAATCGCTAACTTTCTTATTTGTAGTCTCTTTGCTTTCATAATTACGTATGTTAATCTTGCCTTCCTCCTTATTTTATATTGTAGATGGCAAGATTTGTGCCTGTCATGAATCGGCGTGTGGAGTCGGCAGGATGATGGGAGCACTAAGTAGTCTTGGTGGCTCGCCACTTTGAAGGCCATCCTCGCTATGTGGTGTTCCAAGCTCATCTTAGTGTGGAGACAAAAGAGTTCACTACTAGGGTTTTTGTGCCCCTAGGCCTGCTTGGAATGAGGGGGCGGAGTTTTGTGGGCTTTGGGTCATCAATAGATCGTCCATGAGCGGCGTATCTAGCGATAGTCCGTCTTAGGCAAGCTCTCCGGTTGGATTCGCTTGCTATTATTTGCGGGAGGCTAGTAGTGGGAGGTAGTGTTTATAAAGACTCTAATAGTATTAATAATGCTAGTCTCTGAGTTATGGTGGATTTTGCAAATAGATTAGACCAACACTATGTGCGATTGTACAGGAACTTAGGGAGACTTCGCGTATGTATGGCATTTTTAGAGACCGCCTTAGCATCAGGCGTGGCGAGTGCCGTGCCACGTCTGATGCTAAGTGGTGGTGCCTTCTGATTCCATCCGCTCGGCGTGCTCCACGGCCTCGTATGTCCCTCATGGGTAGGTCTCGAGGTGCAGGATGTCTATTGTGGCGGTTCTGCGTCGGTCAATGACAAGGAATTAATCCGCTAACTGCGTGTGAGTATCATCCTGCGTCTCCATGTGTGTATAAGCGCAGAGGAATATCTGTCTAAGGTCTTAGGAGAGAATTAGTAGGATAATGAGGGAGTTGTGAGAACTTTTGTGCTAGTATGCATGGGAATTGCAAGTTGGCCTCTTCTTTGTAGATGTGAAAGTGAGGTTGAAAATTGCTAGTATGTGTTCAAGGTTTAGATGGGAATTAGTAAGGTAATGAAAAAGTTGTAGAGAACACTTTTGTGGCAGCATGTTACGTAAAGGGGTTGGTATGACCTTCTTTGGAAGTTGTAAAATCAAGTTGCAAGCGTTAGTATGCTTTGAGAGAAGACAACACTTTTATTTGTAAATGTGTGAATCGAAGAAAGAGCTGCTAGCTTATGTGTTTTAATGGAAGATGTTGGCATTATTGTATAATTAAAATTGGATGTAGGATATATGTGTGCATGGTTCGGCCCTAGTAGATGAGCAAGCTTGCATGTATATTAAGTCTTTGGGAAGTGGTAGCGATAAGATAAATGAATGCATGTATGTATGCTTAGTATTGTATGAAATGGTAGTGTACATCAATATGTACTATGTTATGTCAGTTGGTTATCTGATTTTACGTGAGTGCATATATGAATTTTCTCTCAAATTTTAAGCTGTTAGAGTGGAAGTTTGCGATGAGATTATTCTTGTGTTTACTTGAGTTAAAATGAAATAATCATAAACTTACGGGGCATTGAAAGTAGTTAATGCTCTCTTTTGTTGTCGAGTTTCTAATAAGGATTGTATGCGAGGATCGATCCACTAGATCCTTAAGCAATATCTTGGAAGGTGAATTGAGCGAGCGTTAAGTGCTTAGACAGCGTTCCTCGCCCATGCGGAGAATCAGCACCCCGACAAGAGCCTCAACCTCTCGGGGCACTCGTCGTGATCATTTTCGTGCCCGAATTCACAGTTCGGACACTCTGTGTAATACAGTACTAGTCGAGGATCACGCTAGTACACAGGGATAAGCGAGGTTGAAGTACCACAATCATACAAGGAAATAAATAATAAGTACTTCAAGCATTAATAGTAACGAGTTACATGACCTTATGAGTCGCCTTACAATAATTAGCAGCAGAGCGATAAATATTATCGATATCAAGTTCATTGACGGAAGCAAAATACGATAAGCGGAACCATTCTAACCACGAACTCTGTGAGTGCGGCCCAACCCTTTAGTCCTCCGGCCTTCAATGAACTCCTCCTCCCAAGTATGCGGCTTCATCTTCGAGTTTTTGTCGATGCAAGGGTGAGTATACAACATACTCAACAAGTCATCACAATCTGAGATCTATTACTACATGCATGGCTTATTCCAAAGGAAGAAGCAGTGGTTATTTTTGCATAAAGCAGCATTTCTTTCAATAGGTAATCCTTATTAGATTGAAAGCAGTAAAATCAATATTATGAGTAATTAATTTCTCAATTCTTTTTCCAAGGGTTTTGGCACACAGCCCTAATTTCATCCACACAGCTTTTTGGCACACAGCCACCCATTCCACATTTTCATTTTGAAAATCTAACCCTTGTTTTCGATGACCTGGCGTCCTCCTTGCGAGCCATGCGGCGTTTCGATTGTCGTCCAGTTCTTTGCTTGTCTTCGGTATGGCGCCTTGTTCACCGTTCTTGAAAATCAGGAAAGTGTGGGTAATTAGTCCCTGCGATCTGTGTTAAGTCCCTTAGAAGCAGGGCGCCTTGCCTTGTCTGTCGCTCGTCATCGGTGCATAGCGTGCTAGCGAGTGAATTTATTGAGATAGTGACCCTTTGCTGCCTCCTTGCTTGAGCTCGAAATTCCTCCTTTTTCAGCTCCATAATACCCTCCGGCACATGGTATTGACAAAGCTAGGGTGAATTCCTCCCAAGTAATCTCTGCGGGTTCTCTGTGATCTTGTGATAATTCTCCACATTATTTTGTTCCCTCAAGCTGGTGAGAGGCATATAGCACCCTCTCATGTCCTTCACCTGGGTTATGTGCAATTTCCTTTGATGGTTCTTAACCAATCATACGCCTCTAAGCGGTGGCATTACTGAGAAATCGTGTCGGGTCCTCATAAATTAGATAGTCTTGAGTAGGGGCGTGGCAGTTGTTCCTGACTTGATTGTTGGCGGTTGCTGGTGTTGATCTGTTGTTGTTGCCATCATAGTTTGCATTAGCGTATGCTGCCGAAATGCTCCCGGATTCTGCATATCCTTGGCGGTCTTTGCTGAGGTGGTGTACCGTTCAGGCTGCCTCTGGCGCGAACCACTTGCCTCTGCTCCGTTGTTGCAGTGTTCATCTGTTGATTCTTGGGTTTAGAGATAAGAGGAAAAAGAATAGGCGAGTATAAGGAACTTATACGGGAAGCAGTGTAACAAACCATCATTCAAGCATAAATAATAATAGGCATGGTTTACATAGTCTAGGGCTGTGCAACCATACTTGATCTAATCACCACATCAATTGTTCATTACATCACATAGCATACTAATGTTAGGAAATAAAACGGCGACTCAAAACAAGCGGAGTCTCGGCCTAAAAGCGACCACTTTACAACTCGACAACGCGTCACTCCTCGAGCCAACCATCTGCGGCTGCGATCCATAGCCCGGGTGGTGGCATCGAGGCAAGCGGTCCCCATGCCTCCCCTTTGTGCATTGGGGCTCCATTGTTCTTGGTCCTCTGGCGCTGGCCGGCAGCAGCTCTCTCTGCTAGCTCCTCCTCCTCGTCGTCGTCGAGCTCCATGGCGGCGTCCGGCTCTCTGCCCGTAAACCTCCTCGGCTCGGCGATCCTCTGAGCGGCGTGCATGCGGGTCTCGTAAGGCCTCCTCGGTCTCCTCGAAACCGGTACGACTGAAGCTCCGTGGTCGTGGCGTCCATCACCTCCTCTGTGCCGCAACGGCAGCCCAGTGCCGACGCGGCGTCGTCCTCGAGTCCAGCGGGCCTGCGGGTCCACCGGCGTCTTGAGTGCACCGAAGCGGTATCCCACAGCTCAAAGCCGTGGTCGGCTGATCGCTGGCGCCTTCGGGCACACTCTGTATGCGCCGTAAGCTCTTCCGCTTCACCGCGGCGGCGGGCGACTCGGCGTGCTCCCGGCGTACAAGGTCGAGTCGTCTCCCATCCCGGCGATCCGTTGACTATCGGTGCGGGACTTGTAGAGTGGTCGGTCAAGCCTCCCAACACAAGGTATCCTCGAGCTCCATGCGTAGCCTATGGCGCTCTCCAAAGGTGAACCATCCGCATCTGCCAAAGCAGCAGCGTCGAGAACAACAATCTTTTTTTAAAGAACACGAAAGTAATAGCAAAAAATCGAGGTATGAAGTAAAGAAGAAGGAGTCAAGAATTCATTGATTATTCTTGTCCAGATTTTATTATTTAGAAATTAATTTGGACTCCATTAAAGCGGCCGATCTAACTAGGGTCAAGTCCTACGGTCGGTATAGCTCGATACCATCCTGTCGTGCCCAATTCGCAGTTCGGACACTCTGTTAATTCTGTCTAGTCGAGGATCACGCTAGTACACCAGGATAAGCAGGTTGAAGTACCACAATCATACCAGTGAAATAAATAATAAGTACTTCAAGCATTAATAGTAACGAGTTACATGACCTTATAGTTGCCTTCAATAATTAGCGCTTGAGCGATAAATATATCGATATCAAGTTCATTAGCGGAAGCAAAATACGATAAGCGGAACCATTCCTAACCACAGGACTCTTGAGTGCGGCCCAACCCTTTAGTCCTCCGGCCTTCAATGAACTCCTCCTCCCAAGTATGCGGCTTCATCTTACGAGGTTTTTGTCGATGCAAGGGTGAGTATACAACATACTCAACAAGTCATGCACAATCAGATCTATTGCTACATGAATGGCTTATTCCAAAGGAAAACAGTGGTTATTTTTGCATAGCGCATTTCTTTCAATAGGTAATCCTTATTAGATTGAAAGCGATAAAATCAATATTATGAGTAATTAATTTCTCAATTCTTTTTCCAAGGGTTTTGGCACCTGACCTAATTTCATCCTACTTTTTGGCACACCACCCATTCCACATTTTCATTTGAAAATCTAACCTTATTGTAATCAGAGCAATGTCGATTACCGGACACGGCTATTGAATAGATTCACACACACCTCTGAGGCTGTACACTTTACCCACGAGGATCGATCGTTCACCACCAGAAGCGATTGATTGTAACAAAGTCTTTGAGACTAACACTTAGCGATGATCCTCTCGATGTGCCTTCCCTAACACTTCCCTCACCGAGGCCAAAGTTTAGAACAGGCACAACGGTTAGATAGGTACCAAGCGCAGATGACGCTCCCCGTCTGATTACATTTTTGGTTATTGTCACCCAGTATCAAAGGAAAGATATTAGAAACCTACTTAACTAGGTCCGGTCCCATTCCGGACAAGTGGTTGTACGGAACTCAGCTCAAAGGCTCGCAAAGGTTAAGTCCTTAATTGTCGGGCAAGACAACCATTTTATACATCTCGGCACCAGCCTTCACAATCTTTTCATACATCCCATTGCCACACGGGCCCACCACAAGCCTTCTTGCCACTTGCCCGTCCAAATCATTTCCCCACCGGTTTGCATTATCGCAACACATGCCAATGCCCACTTCATTGCATGAGTAGAACCACCAGTCGCTACCCTCAATTCCATTTCATGACATCATCGCATTATTTCAAAATCGTTCCATAATGTTTAGTCAATGTTGATTGCTATTGAAATTCATTCATCGCCAAGCGGACTAAGCCTTCTACGGTCTAGCCTCCCGTGTTGGCGTCATATTAATAACCAACATATTAAACATCTTAGGGTGGACAAGGATTTCAGGGCATATAAACATTATAATCAAGGTGGCATAACAAGTTTGGCTTTTAACTACCATTTCCCAATTAAATCAAAAGTGGTTGTACTTAACATAGCATGCAATATGAAATCAAAATATACTTTTAAAATCTAGGGGCAATATGGTCAAAGCCGACTTGCCTTGAAGAGGTTGGTTACAGTGAGGGTTCTGCGACGGGTCTTCAAATTCTACCTCGGCAATTCCGGCAACTCGAGGTCTACTCGGTACAAACAAACACACAATAAATATATAATACAGATAGCAAACAATTCACTAAAATTAAATAAAAATCACCAATAAATAGTTCACATTTTACAAATTTTTGGGCACTGGAATCACTCAAATCCGAGTTAAAATCCGAAAGTTATAGCGTTTTCAATTTTGCTGAAATTCATAAAAGAATAAACCGAATTATTTCTCTATTTTCCACCGATTTTTGGCTGATTTTCCCTCGGCTTGACTTAACCGGCACGGAAACCCGTCGCCACAGTCCGGCATTGGGCGGGATACGTCCTGTGGCCCGGCCGGCCGTGATCCTCCCAGCGACAAGTGGGCCCTTGGCTGTGCTCGACCCACATGTCGGCCGGCCCGACGGCGTCGCGGAACCATCAAGCCCGCATCGATTTCCCGGCCGTTGGATTGATCCGGCGGCGCCAAGTCTAAGGCGGTTTACTATTTACGGGACTCCGTGGCGTTACCTTGGGCGTCCGATGGAATCCGGCGGTGAGGTGGTCGCGAGCTCGAAGAAAGGCGGCGTTAGTCACCGGAGTTGGAGAAGATGACCGGCGGGCGTTCCGTGTGTCTCGGTCGGAAGAAGTAAGCGCGAAGATGCGGCTCGTCACGAGAACTTCGGGGAAGGTCTCGGCTGGCGAGGCAGCGAACCGGCGACTGCGCGGAAAAGCGGGGAAGAGTGTGAACTCTGGCGAGCTCGAGAGAACTAGGGTGGGCGAGCTAGGGCGAGAGAAATGGCGGGGTGAAGTCTTGCCCAGGCCTATTTCTTCCTCGGACGCCTCGAGGGCGAAAAATCCCGCAGGATCTGCGGCGGCCAATGGCGGCCGGCTGGCGTTCGCCTCTCCGAAATCGTCCGGTCATCGACCGTCGATCCACGATCAACGGTGACAATTAATCCTCAATTAAACGGTATTTAATCGCGTCGTCAGATCAAGATCCAACTGGCAAGCGGCGATTAGGGTTCGGCGCCCGCCGGTGTTGGGCTCGACCCGTCTGTGGGAATTACTCGGATTTTCTCAATAAAAATAATTCAGAAAATAAAAGTAATTATTTAGGGCTCTAAAAATGCGAAAATTCTAGAAAAATTCGGAAAATATTTTAAGATATTTAGAGCTTGAATAAAATATTTTCATTTATTTTGATAAATACTTTTTCTGATATTGAATAATTAAGAAGGTAGTTTAAATAAATGTCAATTAAATCAATAAATCCCCAAAAATTCAGATAAATTCAATTAAATGCAATTCTAGGTTGATTAATTCATAAAACAAATAACTCCAAAATTTAAAATTGACCAAATTTGGGACGTTCAATTTGCTTCTTCATCTTACGAGGAAGCGGGTAAAGCAAGATTTAGTACATTGGTACCAAAGACTTAATAACAAATGCAATTAAATAATCATGGAGCTTAAACAAGGATAGGCTCGGTTATTTTGCGATTTACTAAAACGATAAAGCATAAACTAGTATTAGATTGCAATTAGCATTTAAAAACAATTGCGTAGAATAAGTAATTCTGAAAAAATTTTGC